>QMIH01001070.1:9142-81593 GCA_003987875.1 Clarias batrachus
CATTTACTTAATTAAAAAATAAACTTAACGTTATTAGAGTTGGTGTTTATCTCCTTTATATATATATATAAATAACATAAACCTTTGCATCAATGCTAAAAGATTTAAAAACGAATTTATAAAATGTACGTATAATTATTGTGATCCATACGTACCTATCTGTTTCTCTCTCTTTTTTAAAAAATTTTATTTAAGTTGTATATATCGATAACTAAATGTTGCCCAAATTGAAGAAACAATCTACATTTTCAAATTAAATCCTGTCAGAGTGTGAAGCAGCGAGACTCAGCCTGACAGAAAGAAAGATTGCAGGAGAGACAGACATTAGCCACCAGCAGTTATAAAGTCATCGTTCAGTCGTGAAGGATGGAGAGGGCTTGCTGATGCATTCCATATAAGAGGATTACAGTGTGAGCGTCTGAGATTGTGAGATTTCAAAGCACCTGAGATCCTCCCTGGGATTCGCCATATCAAGGGCACTAATCTCCTGTGCTTGAATCAGTGGGGGCAATTTCAAAGCCTGTTGCATCTGCCTGGCTATCGTTTCCTGCTTGGGCCACAGATGGTCAAGGCTTTGCAAGTTCAAAGAGAAAATTAGATTAGGATTTCAAAAAAAGGAAAAAAAAGGTTAAGATGAAACATTAATCACCGTTGCTCTTTATGACCCTGCTGTTTAATGCTGCTTGAATTTTTTAAATAGAGCAGCTTTTAAATATTTGCTTTTGAACACCCCAGTACAGATTTATCTCCGTAGAAGTGTCCACTCTTTTGCGAAGGGTGTCTACAAGATTTTGGAGTGTTCAGTGGATTGAGTTTAGTCGGGGCTCTGTGCATGACACTCGAGCTCTTCCTCTCCAACCTTAACATGCCGCATCCTCATAAAGCTCGCCTTCTGTACAGGAGTATCGTTATGCTGGAACAAGTTTGGGCCCTATAGTTCCAGTGATTGGAAATGACGCATATATTTTCAAGAGAGTGCTTTGGGGTGGTGGTCAGGTTTTCAGAAAATGATTATTTTCCCCATATAGAGTATATTTGTTCATGCGGTAGCATTTTCTTTGATTTTAAGCAAATAATTGCAAGGTACAAGTCAAGTGCTTGAAAAAGGCTTTAATGTTGAAATGCCTTTGTTCTGTAGATGAAAACTAAATGACTGAATAAAAAGTGAAATTAAAGGCATTCTTTATTGGGCAGATGTTCTTTGTTTCTTTGAGGAAAGGATTTTCTAGTATCAGTACAAAAATGTATTTGCAGAACCATAAAAAAAATAGAGGATGGGGAGAACAGGAGCCAGATTTTTGTGTATTTACAGTCCCCAAGTCCCCAACATACCAATGAGTTCTGTTCCAGGAGATGTTCCTAAGTCCAATTTGTTCGCAAGTCCAACAAACATTTTCTAGGGACTAGGATATTAACACAATTGTCTATTAGATCTTGTAGTTGTTCTTTAGAATCATGCCGATGGTTGAACAATTATGCTATGGTGTTAATAGAATGAGCAATGTCTGGCATCTTTTCACTTTGCTCCATTCTCTTAATAATTTACACTTTTGTCTCCATATTTATTGCTTGGCGCTTCTTAGCAGTACCAGCTTCATCACCGGTGCGTTTTTGCTTGCTTCCATACATCCTGGGATGCACGTTGCACGTATGTTACAATGTACACCAGGCATGTTGATATCTGTGAAAGTTGGAGGTTCGTATACTGTATTGGGGACTGTATTTTTTTTTTCAGTTTCACAATAATATTAAATGAGATTGATTTATGTATGAATGAAAAGTGAGTACACCCCTCACATCTCTGCAAATATTTAGTTGTATCTTTTCATAGGACAACACTGCATAAATGACTCAATGAACAGTAGTCAGTGTAAGATTTGTATAGCAGTGTAAATTTATTGTGCCCTCAAAATAACTAAAAATACAACCAACAATAGCTGAACCCCTGGCAACAAAAGTGAGTACACCCCTAAGTGAAAATGTGAAATGTCAATATTTTGTGTGGCCACCATCATTTCCCAGCACGGCTTGAATTATCTTGGCCATGGAGTTCGAGTTCCCCAGAGCTTCACAGGTTGCCACTGGAATCCTCTTCCACGCCTTCATCACAACATCACGGAGGTAATGGACATTTGACACCTTGTGTTCTCACTTTTGTGACATACTGTATATATGTAAAATCCTATTACGTTGGTGTAGCCAAAGACAAATAAGGCAGTTTGCGGTGCGGTAATGGGGAAGGAAGTGGTGTAGTGGTTAGCACTGTGAACTCGCATTGTGGAGTGTTCAATTCCCACCCTGAGTTAGTGTGTGTGGCGTTTGCATGTTCTCCACATGGTTGTTGGGTTTCCTCAAATAAGACCTGGAACTCCGGTTTCCTCACACAGTTCAAAGACATGCAGAGTAGGCTAATTACTGTTTCCAAATTGTCCAGAGTGCGTGAATGAGTATGTGAATGTGTGTGCTTTGAGAATGTGTGTGATTCCAGTAACTTCATCCACATTGTTGTTAAGACTGAAAATAGCAAAAAATAACTTTGTTTATTTATTCCTTATTTTTTAAATAAATGAATAATAATAATAATAATAATAATAATAATAATAATAATAATAATAATAATAATAATAATAATAATAATAATAATAATAATAATAATAATAGCAATAAGAAAACTACAACGAATTAATTCTTAAGGAACAAATATAAACTAACATTATCCTCCAAGTGTGCTTTATAAAGTGTCAAGGTACATTTATACTAGCGAGTGACAAAGCAACATGTGATCATACCTTTTTCCCACAGAGCTGCACAACTCAGAGGTGCGAGGAACAAGCAGTGATACTTTTTTTTTTACTTTATGCAAATCAAGTATAATGTGGTAAAGTGAAAAAATTGACTCCTCAAACAAATCATATTCCCCCTTATTCCCCTTCTACAACTTTAGTTCCTACCTGCAGTTATCTTAGATGAACTGCTTAGATGCACATTAAACAGTGAAGTTATGACGAAAAACATAGCTTGTAAGAAGATAACAGCAACCATCGGTCTTGACCAATTAATTTCTACCACTCAATGCTGAACCTGAAAATCAATCTTCAAGCAGTTTAATTCAATTTGATATAATCTGAAAGTTCAGTTTCAAACTCTGGTCTTATTCTTCAGTCTGCATTGCATGCCGAACAGACAATTTCTTAAAGAAGACTTAAAGTCTTGAACTGAGTCTAGTCGTCTACTCGTTTTTTTGTTCCACTTGAGAACAAATTTTTACATCGGAGCAGTAGATTCAGCACACTGTTTTAAAAAGACAAGCTTGAGTTGGTCATTAAACAAACTGGCCTGTCAGCTTTTCAGTGAAACTGGCTTTAATCCGCAAATCCGTCAAATCATATTTTTAAATGAAATCCCTCATCAGAAGTGGATTAGCCATGACACAGAGCCGATGTGTTAATGGCCTTGTCCATGGTTTAGAGATTAGCAGCAAAGTAGCAGTGGAACATGACACGAACACTGAAGACAGTAATTACACTGTGATAGAAAACCTAATAACCTCACAGAATGCTGGGCTTGTGTAGTGGAGTAAAGCTAGCTCCTGATCCTCAAGTATGTATGAATAGTTTGGCTGCATAATGAGATCTCTATTTTGACAGTTTAGAGATTTTTTTTTTTAAGAAGCAAGACGTATTGCAAAATCACACAGAACATTTTGTGCATGGATTCTTTGAGTTACAGGGGGTGTCAGAAAGCATAACTATTATGTCAAATTTGTTTTCATCATATCAGAGTGAATTTTGTATAATTATTCTTTTTTGTATAACCCTGTTTCCACAATGTACAAAAAAAAAAAGAACAGGGTGGAAAAGCAGCCTGTTATTTTGTGTGTGCTGTATAAATATGCAATTTTGTTTCCATAATATGATGGTTAATTTATTTATTAACACATTAATAGTGAGTCAATGGCAGCAAATTGGTACAAGGAAAAATCTTGAGTTTTGTTGCACTCAAACATTATTATTATTATTATTATTATTATTATTATTATTATTATTATTATTATTACTACAACAAAGATTGTTGATGACCATGAGAAACATAAAAACAATACAAAAGATTTGGTTTACAGCATCACCAGACTGCTCTACCAGTTTCACTTCATTAGATATTATAGTACATATAACACACACTACATGTATCTCATGTATGTTGTAAAGGAAAGCAATCGGACATCTCTCGAGTGTTGAAGCATTATTCACACTCATTATACTGCCTATCCTGTAGGAGGCATGGAGCCTATTCAAAGGGAATCAGGGCACAAGACAAGGTACACCCTAGACAGGATGCCAATCTGTTGTAGGGCACACAAGCACACACATTTACACACACCGGGGAATTTGAAAATGCCAGAGGAAACCCAGCAGGCATAGGAAGAACACACACACACACGTACACATATACACACACACACACACACACACGAGGCAGGAATCGAACCCTGACTCTGGAGCGAATCACATGTCAGCATGTTTAAATTAACAGCAAACGTTCCACTTCAGTAAAATATTTAAATTGAACAAAAATAAATTATAGTAAATAATGAAAAAAATTCTATTTAACTAATTCCGTCAAATTATGTACATTTACAATAATATATGTAAAAGTAGGCCAAACTATTTTTTGGCGAAAATTGCCACAAGGAGTGGTAATCTGAAAATGATGTGCCCTGCGTTGGATTGTCAGCCTGTCCATTGTGTAAGCTGCCTTGTGCCCTGGGATAGGCTTCAGGCCCCCAGTGACCCTGTATACAGGATAAAGCAACATACTGTAGACGATGAGTGAGAAATTTAGAGAGCATATTATTATTTCTCTTTCATTATTCTAATTAATATGATGTGCTGTTGACAAAAAAAATGTTGTGGGTTGATAAACTAAAGTTCAGTAACCTATCTAATATGTTTAGTTTTGCATGTAAAAAGATCTCTTTAACTCAAAATATTGAAAGAGCGTGGCACTCTAGAGCCAGTGGGGATTTTGCACTGTATGCCAGCAGGATGTGTGGGCGATGACGTTAAACACTGCACATTCCCATCGTCATAACATGCCATAAACATGCTCTAATTAAACAGTTCTCACTTCCCTGGGCTACAGTATGCTTAAATCTATGCAGAGGAAAAGAGCAGCAGAGGAAAACAAAGTGGCCTAAGAATAGTTTCTCTCCAGGCTGTCTTAGGAGACTTCACATCTGATAAGTATCAAGATGTTGCTGTTGCCTTTTTTTTTTTTTTTTTTTACATGGGGGTTGGCTGAAGGGCAGGTATGTCAGTCTGGGTGATCAATCGAGCATGACTGGA
This sequence comes from Clarias batrachus, assembly GCA_003987875.1. NCBI lineage: Eukaryota > Metazoa > Chordata > Actinopteri > Siluriformes > Clariidae > Clarias > Clarias batrachus. The sequence continues at coordinate 14,488 of QMIH01001070.1, forward strand.
CTTATCTTTAGGGTCATCAGTCATAATTTTCATTACATTGTCTCATAGGGCAAGTTTCTGTTAACGTGATTAATGTGCAAGATGCAGCACCTTGCTTTACCGCTAATCCTTCTACTATCACCCTGTATGGACTGGTAGATGATCCTCCACACATACTCGTACAAATACACACACACAAACATAAAATCAAGTTTTCTGGAGCAACTCAGAACTGGGGGGAGAATTAATTTTTTTCTGGGTACAATTAATTAACCTCTTGGTATTTACAGCAAACAGTGCAGTTTCTGAACAAGGACATCAAATGTTTTCTCACTGAAAAAGATAACCATGACCCATCATGTCAAAACTTGAAGTGTGAACCTTCAAAAAAAAAAAAAAAAAAAAATGAATCCAGATACAGTATGTTGACATTTGCTGCTAAGATCTATTTGCGGGTGCGTGTCATATTAGCATTCTATAAGCTATGGGGAGCTGCAGGTCTACCACAAGACTTCAAGAGTGCTTCAGTTGTGATTAACCACAAAATATCATGGGATATCTTTTCTATCAACTTCAGGGAGGTGGCTGGCAAAAATCATTCTCATGATGTTTAGTCACCAACAATTATGACAAAGAAAGTCAATGTGGATTTAAAGCAGACTGTGGTACAGATTACATGATTTCTTTTTGTTAGTGTGTTTCCTTTGGAAACTCCAAGACAAATGAGTTGATCAACAGCGAATGTTTTTTTTTTTTTGTCAGATTTATTGATTATTTGACTAAAACATTGGATAATGTTGCTTGAGATAAATTGTGGAAGCTTCTTCCAGCAATTCCATGAATTATTATTTGCCACTGTTTTCTAGTATGCTGTTCCAGATCTTACATCAATGTAAGAAAAGACCTAATATGGGAGGTTCAGATCATGGGTAACTATGTGAGATATAGTACTTTTTAAGCTGTACTTTGCAGATGGTTGTGCCTTAGTAGCTCACTTGCTTGAAGACTTCCAACTGACCATACAATCATTTTGCTAGTGCAGCCTGGGCATTCATCTTAACCATTCATCTTAACCATTCATTCTGAACCGGCCTACTCCTGGTACAATTTATAATGAACCATTGACAGGAAATTTGTTTATATTGACATGAAATGATTAAATGTAGATATTTATTTTACTTTTATAGCATAATATCATCCTCAGCATCACTGGGCCTGGAAGTCTAGTCAAGAATAAGGAACGCATGTTTTACCTTTTGACAACTGAAATAGCAGGCATGGTCACAAAACATCAAACTGAACACTTAGGCACAAGTGTACAGACCTGTTGTTATATCTACTCCGAATCTACTTTTATATCAGAGGTTTTTTATACCAAATTGATCATTTATAACATTGTCATTTACAAAAAATTATCTGGAGAAACTTTAAGTTACTCAACTTTATTATAGTTTCAAAAACATGGTACAGCAGCAGTTTCTACTATGGTATTGTCTGTCATGTTGCCAGGATGCCTGGTGAAAGACTGCCCAAGGACATCATATATATGATCATTTGTCCAGTGGTGCCTGAAAGCATGGTGGATAATGTCTTTGATACAAAGATGTGCTGAATAAAAAATTACAGAAAGCTGATAATAATGCATTCCTATGGGATAACCTTGGGCTGGACTGTATTAAATGGATGGGTGCTATTAGGGAGGGTGTGGATATTGTACAAAGCAAATTTAAGGCAGTTATATATGCTTGAAAAATACAAGAAGTATCACACTTAATTTTGTCCTTTTATTCAGACACTCGCTAGGACGGTCCTTAGCTGCTCAGTGTGTGGCAAGCAATGTCTGTCTAGAATTGGCCTTCATAGTCATTTAACATCTAATAATAGCGCATGCCCTGATCGAAAAGAAAGCATCATCGTTTTTTTTTTTAAGGGGGGGGGGGGATCATTAAACCATTATCAGCTGGCAGAACTGCCAGGGCTTGTAAAGAACTGTAGCTTTTCTTGACTAACTGTGAGTTCAGGAAGATTACAAAGAGGCATGAACCACCTACAAATGCTTGAAGAGCTGCTTTACCATACACCTACCAATAACCTATGCACTGAAATATATATATTTTTATTTCCTTAGTAGAAGACTACATTTCATGGTTTTGACATGTGCAATTTCTTTCACACCATGGCATTACTAAACCCGAACATTTCAACTTAAACTTCCTGATGATATCCCTAGGATTTTCTAGGATCACAAATTTTTACCAGTTTTGGATCAAACTCAGGGATGTGGAAAAAGCTCCTAAGTGTCAATGGCCAAGCTTTCTGCTACAGGAAAGCACAGAACAAAGCATTGTGCAGTTTCTCAGTTACATGGCATGTTTAATTTTGTTGTTTTTGTCAAATTAAAATTTTATTTGTCTCATACACAGGACGATATGCAGTGAAATGCTTAGACGACTGCCTGTGACCTTAAAACAAAGACTATTAATAGGAAATTATATATAGGAAATAAATATTAGGAAATTTTTCTGACAAGGAATTAATGTAACTAAAAGAATAAAATTAATAAAATAAAATATCTGTATAATACAAAATACAAATATACAGTACACTATAAGAAAGATATAAGAAAATATATAAGAGAAAAACCTATAACTGTAAGGAGTGGTGACTCAGGCTTTTAGTTGTTGATTTGAGGAGTTGGGTTCAAGCCCTGCTGTCGGTCCGTTGCTACTACCCACCCACTGCATGCAGTGCCGAACCCATGCCCGGTTAGAAAAATGGGAGGGTTGCATCAGGAAGGGCATCTGGTGTAAAACCTTTGCCAAGTTTTGTGTGGATTTGATGCTATGCTGTGGTGACCCCTTGATGGGAGCAGCCAAAAGAAAGTTTGTTGTTTTATAACAGTAAATAGGGGGGAGAAATAATGACTGTTTATAGTGTTGCCAGATGCAGTGTGTGATATGAGAAAAATGCTAAAATTATGACATCATGTTCTTAAGTAAACAAAAAAAAAATAGCTTGCTGTTGTATTAGAGTAATATATCGCTCGAGAATATGCTGGTATAAAAAGTAGTCGAGTTTGGATCTATGACCGTAGCTCTGCTTCACTTCATTTTTGTCTTATATTATTTACTTACCTAACACATACTTTAATTGCAGAAGAGATTTGCGCTACACACAGCCATCCTTTATTTCCAGCATTGGCGATAATGTGGTGTCGGTGATCAGCTTTTTTCCACCTTAATCTCCTTAACACCCCAGCAGAGTTAATCTGAAGTGTTGACATGAGGACAACTACAAAAAAAACTGAATAAGTAATGTTCACTGAGATCTACTTTAAATGTCTGCTATCAGGAAATGTCTTCATATATTCGTTAAATAATATGAATGCTAACACACCTTTTGTATTTATCTTTTTTTCATCAGTTTGGGCTCTCCTTTCACCGCTGACTCTGACCAGTCATTCCATTTAGTTATCAACGTCTTCTACATGTTCCTATGTTCTTAAAAGATCTTCTCTATGTTACTGCTATATCACTTATAATCTCATCCCCTACTCATTGACTGACAACGTTAGAATACAAAATAAATCAAGTTTGAACTCGATTTCTTTTCTTTTTTTTTCTTTTTTTACAAGTCCCTGTTTTTTGTGTGATTTGATCTTACCTTACATGCATGCGTCCATGATCTCACTCACTAATGTTTTCAGTGGTGGGCAAAGTGCTGTACACAAACACTGTACTTGAGTAAAAGTTTAAAGTACACATCTTCCATTTACATGTCAGCTTTACATATCATAAAAATAAGATACTACATGCAACCGTGGTTATGTAATGCACTTGCATGCTGAAATGTAGTGAAGTAAAAAGTGCAGATATTTGTTTTAGGATACAGTGGAGTAAAAGTAAAAAAAAAAAAGTATCTTCTAATAAAAGTAATCAAGTATCGATAACTTATTTATAACAATTAAAGAATTCATCCATTTCTCTCCACACAGACTCCTCAGACGAATGTTCAGCCCCTTGTTAGTACAGACTGAACTACTGCAACTCACTCCAGGCAGGTCTGCCTCTATTCATCATTCATTTTCAAGCTTCCTAAGTTCTCGCACACCATTTCACATCACCTCCGCTCCCTGCACTGGCTTCCTGTAGCTGCCATCATCAAATTCAAAACGCTGCTGCTTGCCTACAAAGCTAAAAATTACCCAGCACCCATTTTTCTCTCAGCTCTAATCACACCCCGCTTGGCACCACATTCCTTCCAATCCTCCAGCACTGCTTGACTGAGATCTCTCAGGGATTACGGAATACATGCATCTGTTCTTGCACTTAGGTGGTGGAACAAACTTCTTCTTGATGTCCATACAGCAGAGTCACTGGAAATCTTTAAGTGATGCCTAAAGACCACCCAACCGTCCACCATAACCCCAGCCCCCCATATTTATATATGCTTTCCACTTCTGAAGTTTTAGTTGTTGTCATTTTGGGCATCTGTATGTCAGATAGCACTTTTTTTTTTTTTTTTTGCTCACCACAGTTTGAAATAGGGTTGTAATAGTGGTGTAAATAATTGAGTTACCATTGCTTTTCTGTCAGTTCAACCAGTCTGGTCATTCTTCTCTGATCTCTTTTATCAACACAGTGATTTCTGCCAACAGAATCCATTTTTCCTTACCACTCTGTGTAAACTATAAAGATGTTGTGTGTGAAAATCCCAGTAGATCATCAGACTCTGAAATACTTCAACCACGTTTTTGAGATCACATCTTCCCTATTCTAAAGGTTAATGTGAACATGACCATATACTCAACATTAGTTCATACTTGCTGGAGAAAGTTCTAGAAAAATGAGGTCCACAAGTTGTCCTCTGAATCCAATTCAGCTAAATGTAATATTAATGTCATATTGTTTAATGTTAATGAACTAGTGCAAAGCATGTCCTTACTAGCTTGGAGTGTTCTAAGAACAACCTCCTGCTATCACAGAGCAAAGTAACCACATATCTATACACACTGCATGCACAGTTATTACAAGCATTCTGACCTTATTGTAATTTCTATGCAAATTTTCCAACTCCACGCTATATAAACTTGAAAGCATTCTCAGATAATATGTCTTTGTGTAATGAGGAAGGGTATGGCCTGAAGTTATTTACTCCTGAAGTATCAAGGTGTGCATAATTAGTACTGTAGGTAGCGTCTTTGAAAAATGGGCTAAAGAAGAGATTTAACTGTCAGTGAAAAGTCAAAAATTGTAAAATACCTTTCAGAGCTAAGCTGCTGTGGTGTGATCACGAGACGTTTTGTTGCAACTAGTATAAAACAAAAAAATGCATGGAGACAAAAAACTACCAGGAACCCATTACAGTATCTTCAAGTGCCACCATGTTCCAGATGTGCAACCCAGCGTCAAGAAGCACAAGTTGTTTGGCACTCAGAGAAATGTCCAAGGTAAGGAAAACTAAATCAATACCACCACTGAACAAGCCTCACAAGTTGAAATGTGAAGATTGGGCCAAGAAATATCTGAAGACAGATTTTTCCAAAGGCTTTATGGACAGATGAAATGAGTGACTCTTGATAGACCAAATGGACGAGCCCCTTGCTGGATTGTTAATGGACACCTGGCACCATGACACGTACTCAAGGGCTGCTATTATTAATGATGAGCTATTTGGACCTCTTTGGATTAAAGGTGAACTTCCAAATGTACTGTATGTTCCTAGAAGAAACTTTCTTCACACTATCAAACTTTTGTACACACCTGCTGCTAATTACAAGGAATGTTTACTGTTTCTCCTCCCATTACCGCAACTCATTACCTCAGTACCACAAAGTATTGTAATGTCATGTTGTCGCATTGTCATTTTCTCACACTTTGTTGTCTCTTTTGTATAAAAATGTAGATAGTTCTCTTAACTTAAAACATTAATCTGTCTTGTCCCAGCCAGCCAGCTGATTAGGTTTCTTAAATAGCTCGTTAATTTTTGTTAATTTATGTTATATGTGGCACCTTGGTCCTGGAGGAGCATTGATTCATTTCACTGTGTATTAAACTATATATGGTTGAAGTGACAACAAAAGCCTACTTGACTTGATTTGATTTTAAACAGAGGTAAAGGAAAAAGTCTGCATCATTAAAGTTGGCATGATTTGTATGCGGGATGACGCTCCATCAAATGCAACCAAGTAGTTCATTGTCTGCCTAGCCAGCAAAGGAATCAAAGATGACAGAATAATAACATGACCCCCTTCCTCACCTGACTTAAGCCTTGAGATATTGGGCCCCTCTTAAACATGAGATTTACAGTGAGGAATTTGAGAGGTTGTGGTTACTGCTGCGGCAAAATCTGATAATCAACAGATCAAGAAACTGACAGAGTCCATGTATTGAAGGCTTCTGGCAGTTATTGAATAGAGGGGTGGCTATAACGGGCACTGAGTTCTTTATTTCTTACACTTATTCTGACAATAGAAATGAAATAAAGCAGAAGGGGAAAATAGTTTTTCATTTAGTTGCATAGTAAACTAAATGAAAATCTGCACCTAATAGTTGCCAAACAATTGTGCACACTTATACTGTACTGTATATTCCCTTGAGAAAGCAAAAACTCAATTTTCCATTGTTAAACATTCAGGTATAAGGTTTATTATTATTGTTTGTCTGACTGAAAGCACTATATTTGTTCACCAATAAAGTTAATCCTAAGGAATACAATTTGCTTAATGATTGTGAACACAGTGTATTTCTGAACATCCACCATATCAGTTAGTAGAACATCAAGCTTCTGTTATCTAGCATCAAAAATGTTATTAGAGCTTTCCTGGTTCGTTTCTATTGTTATATTTACCCCATCAACTATTTGCTTGAAGTAATGGGAAAATGTGGAATAAAATAATCCCTACTCAATGAATACCAAGAAATGATGGAAACATGCTGTTCTATATTACAGAAAGGCATTTCAACACCTTCCACCCCCAAAACATTTATAAAAGTCACAGCTTCATTTCTTGAAGGAATTTTATTAGCCTTTAAAGCCTTGCTCCTTATAACATATTACAGAAAGTCGTAAAATTGCAGCTATAATTTCCAACTCTGATGGCTTTCATTCACTCACTGTGAGAAAAATTGAAGTCTTCATCTTGGTAAATGTTGAACTAACCATGACCTGACACTGATGATTTGAACTCAAAAAATGTTGTAATTGTGGTCTGGTTCAAAGCAATAATGGAGAGTGTGATTGCGGTCTTAAGCTCTGTAGAAGGCTACATATAAAAAAATATATATATATATATATATAAATATATAAAAAACCTCAATTCAGTCATTTGCAGTAGAAATGTGGACAGACAAGCAGAAAAGCTGTCATAGATTTGCCTTTCAAACTTGCCTGTGCACCACTAGACAGCGATGTACCTCTGGCATCAACAGGAGAACGTTCAAAGGCACATTTGACAAAATTGGCCTAAATTTTCTCATGAGAGAACAACGCACTCCAGCCTCAAGGATGCAGGCTGAATTGGCACCGAAACCACATAATGGTCCAATTTTAAATGAGAAGAACTCGCCCGAGAGAACACCAGCTCAGAAAAATGGCACGGGAAATTCGTGAGTGTTTATGCTTTCAGGATGTACCGCAAGTGCTGAGCTCTTGCCATTCTTTTGTTGTGTTGAGTTCCGATGCACTTAACATGCCGTGCACCTGCAGAGGACATACCTGGAAGCACTTGAGTGTGTACTAGAAAACACAGAGCACCATCTTACCTTGACTCTGATTTTCATGAAAAATGACAGTTTTTCAAAAGTTTTCTTTACTAGCTGCACCGATAATACTGCAGCTGCAAATCACATGCTTTTTCTAATACGTTATAGTTTCTATAGTAACACACTGGCGCTTGTGTAGTGAATGCTTCACAGAAGCTAGTTTTGAAATAACTAAGGAAAACATGTATTTACTGACTGGCTGAGGTATTCTATAAGGAAAGGTTTATGTAACATGTGGAAAAAGTTCCTAGTGTTAGTCTTTTGTAATAGTTAGAAAGTACTGCTGTAAAGTTTACTGACAGTGGACTTTGGTATACACTTTTATTGAAAAAAAAAAAAAAGAGTCTGATTCTTACGTCTGCTTTTTATTGGACTGAATCAGGCGACATGGTAGCTTAGTGGTTTGCACTGTCGCTTCGCTCCCTTCTTGGGTCTGTGTCCATGGCGTTCGCATGTTCTCCCCGTGGTTGGTGGGTTTCCCCCGAGTACTCCGGTTGCCTCCCAAAGTCCAAAGACATACAGATTAGACAAACTGCCTACTACTAGGCAAAAAGGCAAAATACAATAGTATGGAGATGTGCATATTATGCGCGTAATATAATACTGTAAATTAGCATGAAACTTGTTTGTTAACCTGTGTGGCGAAGTTGTTGTACTGTTACTAGCCCTTGTGGTATGTATTCGCCACTGCCTCAGAGGCATAAACTATGAACTAGGTGACTTGAATGGCCTAAATAGGGAACCCAGAATTTTTATTTAGTATCTGTGTAACCCAACAATCAACAACGTTCCTCATGTAAATATTAAAACAATATTTAAAGCTAAGGTGCTGAATACATGCCAATGATTTATTATTTTAATGTAAAATTGGAGAAGGCATATTTTAAAATTTAATCCACAATATTAATAACTACAAGCGCCAATAGATGCAATGTCAGTCCCCAGCCCTGATAAAATGGGAGGGTTGCATCAAGAAAGGCATCTGGCATAAAACCTCTGCGGATCGGATGGTCGGCTGTGGCAGCCTCTCGATGGGAGCAGCCGCAAGAATAACAACATTAATAGCTACAAGGGTAGTGTCTTTATACATGACATTTGCATAACAGCATGCAAAACTGCTCCACAAATGTACTTTTATTGTTCTGCAATTAAAGCACCTGACCGCCTTTCATTTAAAACATGCGAGTCAGATAAACATTTCTAACTGCCAAAGACCTTTGATTTGCTCGGGTAGGGGGTTTATATTTGATAAATTCAAGCCTGGTCCAACACATTTTTTTGTTTTTATTAATTAATTTATTTCCTTGTGTAGAGTACATTCTCATGGTTGATCCACCAGTGATTATGTAGCACCCAGTTAGGTAACAAGAGTAGTAGAGAAAAGTTGGGAAGCTAGTTTGCCTTTAAAGGAATTTAAATATATAGATATATATATATAGATATCTCCACACGCACAGCACAGGGAGTTGGACAATGAAACTGAAACACTGGCCAATTTAGTGTTGGAGGTTTCATGACTAAATTTGACCAGCCTGGTGGCCAATCTTCACTGATTGCTCTCACTGGTGGAATGTGCAGAGTGTGAAGGATTAATAAGCAGAGTAATAGCACAGTTTTGCTTAAAATATTGCAATGCAAACAACATTGTGTGACATATCAGAGTTCAAAAGAGAACAAATGGTTGGTGCGTGTCTTGCTGGCGCATCTGTGACCAAGACAGCAAGACTTTGTGATGTATCAAGAGCCACGGTATCCAGGGTAATGTCAGCATACCACCAAGAAGGATGAACCACATCCAACAGAAGTAACTGTGGATGTAAGAGGAAGCTGTCTAGAAGGGATGTCTGGATGCTAACGCGCAGTGTATCCAAAACACATCAAACCACAGCTGCCCAACACACTGCAGAAATAAATGTGCACCTCAGCTCTCCTGTTTCCACCAAAACTGCTCATCAAGAGGTCAATGTACATGGCCGGGCTGCTATAGCCAAATCTTTGGTCATTCGTGCAAATGCCAAAGGTTGGTTTCAATGGTGCCAGCAGCAAAAATCTTGGGCTGTGGACAATGTGAAACGTGTATTGTTCTCTGATGAGTCCACCTTCACTGGCTTTCCCACATCTGGGAGAGTTACAGTGTGGAGAAGCCCCAGAGAAGCGTACAGTACCACCCAGACTATTGCATGCCCAGAGTGAAGCATGGTGCGGTTGGATCAGTGATGGTATGGGCTGCAATATCATGGCACTCCCTAGGCCCAGTACTTGGGTATATAATGGGTGCGTCACTGCCAAGGAAGGCGGTGCTGTGTATCAGGATGATAATGCACCAATACACACAGCGAGACTGGTAACAGAGAGGTTTGATGAACATGAAAGGGAAATTGAACATCTCCCATGGCCTGCACAGTCACCAGATCTAAATATTATTGAGCCACTTTGGGGTATTTTGGAGGAGCGAGTCAGGAAATGTTTTCCTCCACCAGCATCATGTAGTGACCTGGCCAATATTCTGCAAGAAGAATGATTCAAAATCCCTTTGGACACTGTGCAAGGCTTGTATCTGTTATTCGCAAGACGATTTGATGCTGTATTGGCCGCAAAAGGAGGCCACACACCATACTAATGAATAATTGGTCTAAAACCAGGTGTTTCCGTTTCATTGTCCAACCCCAGTATATATATGTTTTTTATTTATTTTTAAAAAAAAAAAAAAATTTATCGCGAAACAGAATTTTTAAGATTCAGTTTGTCCTACAATATCAAGAGTACCAATTATTTTGTCATGATTTGGTTATAATTTGTTGGTCCTGGATGTTCTGTAAACAGCAATTCACTGAGAGTGTTAGTATTCATTCAGATGGTGTCATGCATCCCAAATGCATTGTGCATTCCGCACCTCGCTCCGCATCACAAGCTTTCATTACAGCCCGGCCACTACATCCACAATGACACTTACGACAGCACCTGCTCAGTGATCTTGGCCCGTTTCCTTGACAACCATGAATTTTATGGCACTCGCACTTGGATAGAGGAGTTAGACTTATCTATGAGGGTAATTGATGCCAGGAAGTCAATCAACCCCTTTCACACCCTTCCAACTGATGACTTTTGTCGGTCAGGCATGAAAAAGCTTTTTTTTCTCTCTCCTGGGAGATAACTAGCTCCTTAAAAGTCCAAATTCTATGGCATGTATGACTCAAGAAACAGGACGTTCCATTCAACCTCATCACATTTGTACCCAAGAAGAGCTGACAGAGTTGCAGGCAATGACACCAACACAGAGAGAGGAAAGCAATCTTGATCCCAATGAAATGTGTCCCTGGGCTTTTGCTGTAAACATGGTCTCATAAAAAAAAAAAAACCCGCTTTAGTTGGCGGTAAAACCTCATGGCAGATCAAGGCTGAATGCCTTGGCATGAATGGAACAGCAAATCGGGACCCAGTCACCTTGTGTTAGCCTTGGCAGTGGACTAATTTATTGCTACATTTGTTACCAGTCTAGAACAGGGAGGAAAGGAAACCATGCCAATCTCTGGCATTTGAAAAGATGGCATGGAGAAAAAAGAGGGCAGGAAATGGCCAAGGTAGCTGAAGTGTGTCAAGAAATGGACAGATCTGAGAGTGTTTGTTTTATATGTTCTTTTCACAAAATTCATTATTTTTCCCATTAAACGTATGGCAACAATATTTTATGAATTTTGCCTATACTGTAAGTAATAAAATATGATAAGGCATCCGGTAATATTCAAATAGTAAACAATGTAGTGGTACAGTATGATGGTTATCACCGCCAAAATGGTAACAATTGCTAATGCAAAGTCACAATATAATGCAAAGTAATGTTGGGAAAACAAATGCTGAAAGAATCTAATTAACAGCTTTATGCCTGACTGTAATGAAACACAGACACTAGAGGCTCATTCTGTAGATGGTGAAAAGTTGAATAACACTCAACAAGTCATACTATGTAAAAATACAGTATGAAAGAACTGTGCAATAACTAAGCAGATAAATAATAAAGTTAATATTTATTTAAAATAAAAATATTTATTTTATTATTTTCATGGTTAAAGAGCTTGTAGAAATAGATAAAAGTTTAAAGCTAATAATATTGTACTCAGTGATCTCATTATTTCAGGTTGAATTACATGTGTTTTTGTACGGCTGATCTCTCTGCCTAACATTTTAATACAAAAAATAATAATTTTGCAAGGTTGAGTATTTTACACCATGTTTACATTGTACTTCATTTGTTATTTTGACAAATGCGCTCCCTGTTTGCTAATCAAAGAAAATCGAGAAAAGAAGATAAAGTTTTGTCTTAAAATGCCTGTAGCCTGAAGTCACTTATACCACTTTAGCGCTGTTATTGCAGCAGTAAAAATTGTTTAAGGAATCACAGTAAAAATATTCAGTTGAGCTTTTCTAATTAATATTTATTGGTGCAGACGGTTGTTTACATTGAGCAAACCTAGGTAGCTTATTAGTAGCTTATTTTAAAGTAGATTATTAAATCGGGAACGGAACTGTTCATAATGCTTTTACTCAACATTCTGATTTCATTTATGGTGAGGGTTAAACTTTAAGCAGATATTGAAGTCCTGCAAAAGTTTTATTCATTTCTGTCCAGACAGTTTTGCATGATGATGTAAAATCAGATGGACAGACATACAGACATAACAGACAGAAGATTCTCAGACTGGTTTCCTCCACTGTATAACAATGTAATTGATTGAAAAATGTGTTCTGAGCAATGTACAGTAAAACTAAAACTTTCTTTTTTTATATAAATAATGAACTACTTGTTAATAACTCATTAAGCATGTTCATACAGTATGTTTGTTTGATATTTCCTATTTAGTGATTACAGTTTCTTATATTTCTGCTGGTGAACTGCAAGATTACTATAGTTAATAACTACTATTTGATTAATGACCACATGTTTTAAAATAAACATTAGTAACGAATTACTGCAAGTTATACTGTTAACAAATCGATCATTAGCACTATTCGGACGGGACTAGTTTTACAGGGGGACATTCGAGTTTGAATTTTTTTTCTGCCGATGTCTGTCATTTCATGTATGGATTCGAACGGGACTAACATCTCCGTGTTTATTACGGAGGTGGGCGTGTCTGTCTTTTACATGTGGGCGTTGCACAAGACCACGTGTTGAGGATGAGGATTTCTACTGGAGCGTAGAAAGCAGAAACTCGAATACTTGCACGCTAGAGATTGTACACTCTAGCGTGCGAGTGATATTGAATAGGTAGTTCACGCTGACCAAAAAACACAGGAAAACGCGTTTCGGAATTTTTTTTTTCGCCAAACACAGACATTCGCATTCGGACGGGATTAGATTTCTCAGGGGACCGCCGAGTTTGCTGAAAAACAGTAGGTAATTTGCTCTGGAATTTGCACAGAGGGCGTGTGAGAAAAAGACAGACATGGCAGATTCGGACGGGATTAAAATCACAAAGCACCTCTGTGAAACAGAAATTTCTCTAACGTCCCCCAGTAAATCTAGTCCCGTCCGAATAGTGCTATTGATAATGAGTTTCTCAGTGTTTAAGAGAATCAAAGGTAGCTTTTATTTTTGCAGGATATATTTAGGCTCATCAATTACTGCTTAAGACTAATAATTGCTGTATACTTAATAACATGGTTACAATGTAGCTAATTAGTACTTCTTTGCATTAGAAATAAGTGGAAATAAAGAACATACTTCTTGCATTTTTTTTTATTTTTATTTTTTATCAATACATTGTTGAACAGTATTATACAATGTTCGTTAAATGGTGGAGGAAAATCATCACCTTTATTAAACCTCTATTAAAAATAACAGAGCTATCCTTTCCAGCTATGCTGCCTAAATGAATTTGGCCCTTCAAAGCAAAATTGCCACGCTCATCCAAGCTGTAATAAACATCAGATCTGTTGTGATTAAGATTTTGACATTGCTTACCCACACATCTGTGATAGAGTAATATGAAAAGACATGAGTGGGGACTGAGGTCAATGCGTGATGATATGCTGATGATTTTTCTGACCCACATCACGGTTTCATCTGTCTTTCAATTTTGCTTGATGTAGTCATACCTAATTACACAGTTATCATCATCAGCTAAATGAGCAAGACTTCTTCCACATGGGGGAGGTGGAATAAAAAAAAAAAAAGAGAGACAGCAAATATGAGATGAAAAAAGAATGAAAGTTAAGATATATTTGCAAATGCACCACAGGCTACAACGCTAATCCCATCAAATGAGGGGAAAAGGATAGCTTCCAATCCCATGTCAAACATAACCAATTACCCGACTGATAAGGATTCAGCGGCTCACCGTGACGGCAACTGTGACTCTGCACTGATGCTAGTGAGGAAACTCTAGGATATACACTGATCAGCTATAGCCTTTAAACCATCTGACTGATATTGAATAGTCCTCTTTGTGCTGCCAAAACAGTTGTTACTGAATGCACTGAGGCATGAACTCCACAAGAGCTCTGAAGGTGTGCTGTGGTATTTGGCACCATGTCATTGGCATCAGACTTTTGAGTTCTGTAAGTTCTTGAGAGGCAAGCTGGGGCCTCCATAAATCAGAATAGTTTGACCAGCACATCCCAGACATGTTCTGACTGAGATCTGGGAATTTGGAGTTGGTACTTTAAACCATTCCTGAACCACTTCTGCAGTGTGGCAGGGAGCAGCATGCCCACCAGAGAATATTGTTTCAATGAAGTACAACCATGTTTAGCTAAGTGGTATATATCAATGTAGCATCTACATGATTGGCAGGACTCGAGGTTTCCCAGCAAAACATTGCCTATTGCGTCACAATGCCCGCTTTCCTTTTTCCCATAGTGCCTCCTGGTGCCATCTCTTCCTCAGGTAATCAATGCACACTCATCCGGCAATCCATTTCAAGTAAACTTCATAACCTTGGTCTCTGTCTATCTCTAAGTGTGTGAAAGTAAAGTGATTTTATTACACATTGTGTAATAAATGGTCATGACAGCAAAATGTCTAACTTTCTTATATCTGTCAAATGCTCCCTAAATGTTCTTATTACTTTTACTTGAACAGTGAAGCTGAACCATTTGGCATGTTGCTTTGTGCTAAAATTATATTTAAGTGTCATCATCCAAATTATGGTTTTATCACAGCCTCTCTTTTTTTTTTTTTAACTCTTACACCTGGTCCTCTTCTGTCTGGGTTCTCTGTCTTTTGGGTTATGGGCTAGCACTTAACATTCCCTCTCCAAGCACAAACAAGCACAACATGAAGCCAACCATTCCTAGGCCTTTTACAAACTGTGCTCTGCTATCACAAGTAGAGTTGTTGAGGCAGATCATAAAAACAAGAGTGTGTGTGTGTGTGTGTGTGTGTGTGTGTGTGTGTGTGTGTGTGTGTGTCTCACTATGAATGTGTGTATCAGGGACAGAAAAGAAGCAATAACACTCAAGGCCATCGTCCACTCAGAGATGCAGGCATTCATCACGAAGCATTGCAGGAAACACATGCCATTCTACAGAAGAGACAATGTAGAGCAACCTATCAAAACTGTGACTTCAGATGGACATAAGCAGATGGATGGATGGATAGATAGATAGATAGATAGATAGATAGATAGATAGATAGATAGATAGATAGATAGATAGATAGATAGATAGATAGATAGACTATATATCAGAAATAAATAATCTATCTATTGATTGGTTCCTTTCTGTCCTGTTTTCTTTTATTTGTTTAGTAGCTTTCCTTCCTTCCCTCCTCACATTTTTTTCAATGGATCTAGAGAAAAACAGACAGACAGGCAGCCCCACATGCGGGCACGCGCACGCGTACACACACACACACACGCACACACACACACACACACACACACACACACACACACACACACACACACACAGTATGACATCTGTGAGAAGTCAAAGCTACTGTTTTCATCACATGGATAAATCAATCCCAGCTCCGAGCTTTGTATCCTCTGTCTCTCTTTCCTTAACTGCTTTGTTTGCCCTGCTGCTGTTGCTTCATTTCTTTTTCTTGCCTGCATTTCTTTTATCATTTCTTCTTAAAAGCCTTACCTGCCTACTCATATGCCCTTTGCTTGTTAGTCTGACACCATGCACAAACTCTCTTATAAATAAAAGCAAATACATTAGGGCAGATGAATAACTAGGCTGATTTATGGTATGTACACTAACAGAAGACTCTGATTCCATAGCATCACACACCAAACAACAACAACAACAACAACAACAACAACAAAAAAACATTATTAAATAAGATGTTCCCAAATTTTTGACTGGTACTGACACTGTATAAATGTATATAGCATTGTTTCTAGCACAGTCACCCCTGGGTTTAATATCAAAATAAACCTAAAAGTAATATGTACAGTATAGAGCGGGTCTAGAAAAGAATCACCACCTTTAAAATAATCACATTTTGTTGCTTTGCTGACCGTCTCAATTTTTGTTTTATCCAGTTATATCCAGCTGAAACCACATTGTGCAACTTTAGACAACCAAATGAAAGATATAACACCAACATGTCAGAAATATAGAAGAATAAAAAAATCTGAATCACTGATATGGAAAAGCATCACCTAAAAATGACTTGTAAACCCAATCAGATGATGCTAATTAGCTTCTCAATAACATACAAAGCCATTTGACTTTGTGACCAGCTGTTGTCATTTTGATTAGCAATGCAACTGCAGTGGTCAAAAGATCTCAGGTATAAAGTTGTGCATAGGCACATGTCATGAAATGGATACAAAATACCGCCTAGAAGCAGAAGGTATTTGGTACAACACCGACCTCGCCAAGATCAGGACGTCACTCCAAACTGGATGAAAGAGCTACGCGGGAACTGGTCAGAGAGGCTACCAAGAGGCCTACAGCAACTCTGAAGCAGTTTTAGGAATTTATGACAAAGAGAGGTTGATGATCAATTAAATAAAATTTTATTTGTATAGTGCTTTTAACAATTGTCCTCGTAAAGCAGCTTTACACAATAATAAGTTATGTGCATGTGATGACAATTTCACAAATTCTCCACAAATGTGGCATGTATGGGTAGATTAATGGGAAGGATGCAAAAAAAAAGCCACTCCTTATGAAAGGCCACATAGAGTCGTGATTGAGCTTTACAAAGCACAGGTCAGATGAGACTAACATTTTATTATTATTTGGCCACAACATCAAATGAAATGTCTGTTGAAACTATCCAAATAACATCATTCATACAAGCATGGTGGTCATAATATCCTGGAGCAAGGTGTTTCTCTGCAGCAGAGACTAGAGCACTCGGAGGGAAAATAGATGGGGCCAAATACCGTCAAATTCTTGAGGAAAGTCTGCTGCCCTTTGACAGAAAGTTGTCAATATTAAGATGGCTTACTAGTCCAAAAATGGTCACCATCAACTTTAACTCAACTTGAGTGGTTCTGCTAATAAGAGTAAGCAAATATTTCAAGGTCTAGATGTCAAGGTTTTGTGTGCCGTTAAATAGGTGATTAGCTTCAACTGTTTTTATGAGGTGGGTGATCCCTTTTCAAATCGGTGATTCTCTTTTTTTCTTTTCTTTTTTGTTTTACATGTTGATGTTTGCGTTCCATACTCTGCCGTTTACTCGCGATTTGCTGAGAACCTCCTGAATTTGTGTGTCCAAGTCCTCCAATGTGCAAGGATTTGTCCTGTGTACCTCCTCCTTTGTGGAGCCCCAGAGGACAAAAAAAAAATCACATGGAGTAAGATCTGGACTTCTTGGAGGACACTCATGAGGTCAGCGTCATCCTGGAAATGCTGGTCTAACCATGCATGCACTGTAAGAGCAAAATGGTATGGTGCTGATATTACAAGTTCTATAGCCATTAAATATTGCCTCGTTAATTTTCACACACCCTGTACTAAAAAATATGTTGTAAAATCTAAGTGGTAAAATACAGTTTGCAAAAGTTCTAAATAGTTCATGGTGTTTTGTCTGAAACATGGACACAAATTAACACCACATCACTTGAAGTGCCAAGGAATAGCCTTGTAGGGTGAACTACATCAATTTGGGTTGTAGGAGGTATTTTTTTAAACAGGCATTATTGGGAGTGTTGCCGCCATGCAACTTTGCTATAATTGCTGTAATGACAGTTTTCTGAATGATGGCCATGTTTTTCTAAGTGGACTCAACTCTGTGCATTATCAGTGGCTGTATAACATAAGTTTGGTGTTAAACATATCTGAAGATGCGCAGTCAAATGATGTACCTTGCATGTGTTAATTACTTTAATAACAGTCTGTTCATTATTCAAGCTCATCTGGCAAATTTCCTCTTTAATTGGTGCCATTATGGACATCAGCAGCTGCCCACACAAAGCAGTGCTGCCATCATTATGCAAAGTTATTGCCTAATTAATAATGCCACATCGCTGGAAGAATCTTTAAATGATCTACATGAGTAAATGTCTTAGTAGTGATGAAATGGTAATTATCATATATGTGTGTGCGAGTGTGTGTTGTAACCTCAACTCTCCCTCTCTGTGTTCAGGGTTAATAGCACTTAAACGCATTATGTTCATCCCAGACATTAAGATCATCTCATGGTCTATGGATCTTTTTTTTTTTTTTTTTTTTTTTTTTTTCATAGCCCACCCACATTAGCAGTGTAGAGGCTCACCTTTCCAGCTGAGCTGAGTAAGTGTGGTCCTGCCTGCTCTCGCTGTTTTCCTCAGTGTAGGAGGTTAATGTTGACTTCATTAGTATCTAGATCGGATGAGTGGAATGAGTGAAATCCAGCCTGAAGGACTCGCATATTAATCTTTATAATTAACTTGTGATGCTGTCCATGATTTATTTTATAATGAAATTCAGAGAGTTTGTTTTTTTTAGTTTAGATATGTTTCAACAACACCTCGCTTAACAGTTTCCTATAGTACAACTGCCTGGGGATAGTTCAGATTGGTGCATTGGTGTGTGTGTGTGTGTGTGTGTGTGTGTACACATTTGTATTTGCTCTAGTCCTGTATCTGATTGTATTCACCCATTTTGTTTTCATGATTAGTTTTCCACCATGTATTCTCTGTGTAGTTGTTCTAGCAAAGATTTCTGTATCAGTAAGTTCTGAGCTTTCATTTCCTGTTTAATTATTATCCTCACCCATGTGTTGATCTTAATTATGGAGTTACACAAGTCTTTGTTACTTGTTTGCGTCTGTCCAGATTCATGCTTTAGACATTGTGTCTGAAAAATCAGAAAGCAATCTGTAAAGTTTGAAAATTAAATACACTTGTATACTTATATTTATTTACTATTTATAAAAATGTCTTCAATCACTATGCATTTTCCTGGTCACCTTATTATTATTATTAGTAGTAGTAGTAGTAGTAGTAGCAATAATAATAATAATAATACATTTGTTTATTTATTTTGATTTTGATCAACATATTTGAACATACATATTTGTATGTTTGCTATAATATTCACTCTAATAAAACACACTGACCACTTGCATTTGCATCCTGTTTTAACACGTGTACCTAATAGTGACTTAATTAATCTATTGCAATGTTTGCACAGTTTCACTGTATTATACTATACACCATTATAGAAATAGACACACTTATATATACACACATATATATTCCACATCTTTTTTACCTAATGCACCTTCTGTTTACTATAGCTCATTTACTGCACAATGTTGCACAGTTATACTGTACAATAGTATATCACTATACAGTATATACCATAACTCTACCACTAACAAATGCATCTTCTGTTCGTATAACACATTGTACAGCATGTATTGTTAATAGGCCACTTATGCACTAACTGCATTTTTTTGGCTCTGTACATGTACTCTGCACAATGACAATAAAGCTGAATCTAACCCAATCTAATTTATATCTGTTCAACTGCTGATTAACTTTAGTAACTCAATATCTAATATCTAAATCACATGGCATAAAGCCAATCACATGGTAGACAACCTGGTGAAATTCTACCAGAGCTTCAGAATAAGAAAGAAAGGTGACTTAAGTGACTTTGAACATGGCATGTTCATTGGTGCCAGATAGTCAGAAACCGCTGATCTTCTGGAATTTTCCCACACAAAGATCTCTAGGGTTTACAGAGAATGAGGTCAGTTCTGTTGGGTAAAAGAGGTCAGAGGAGAATGGTCAGATAGGCCAGGTTAAGGCTGAAAGAATGGCACCAGTAACCTCAAATAACATCATATTACAATCAAGGTATGCAGAAGAGCATCTCAAAGTGTCAAACCTTGAAGCAGATGTGCTACAGCAGCGGAAGACCACACCGAATGGATGTATGGAATGGATGACGAACATGCCAGGTCACAAAGCTAAAATCATCTCAGAGTGGTTTCTTGAATGTGTTCACTGAGTTCACTGTTCTCAAATGGCCTCCACAGTCACAAGGTCTCAATCTAACAGAGCACCTTTGGGGTGTGGTGGAAAAATCTCCAGCACCTGCGTGATCCTATCATGTAAATATGGACAAAATCTCTAAGAAATGTTTCCAGCACCTTGGTCAATCTATGCCACAAAGAATTGTTGCAGTTTCTGAACACAAAAGGGACACACCTAATAAGTTACACACCTGAAGACGCACCTAATGAAGTGGCCAGTGTGTGTACAAGACGTTGAATCTGTCCCACTCTCTATGTTTAAAACAATCCGCTTATAAAGGTCCAACATGCTAATACCATCATTCGATCATTAATAGATCACTGTCTAAGCTGAGCTATGTCCTTGCTATAACTGCATTGCATCCTGGGACCTTGGATACAGCAAATGCATCAATGGCTCCACTATGTCTATAATACATTTCTTATTTAAATAAGGGGTAAATTTGAAAATGTTGATTTTCTTCCCTATTACACACCCTTGTACATGCAGTACTAAAGCACAGTACTTCTCATAGGAATAATGTACTGTAATCTGTTACAAATTAGTACATAATCAGCAATAACATATCACAACTATTCCAAAATTGTTGGTAACACCTCACAAATATTTCTATGTACAAACATATTTAATGTGTTATTTCAGCATGGACTTTTCCTTTAAGACTTCAGAGTGAGTGAGCTTTTTTGATCTGATCCACAGGAGAAAGGTTCCCTCATGATTACATTCTCTCTCTCTCTCTCTCTCTCTCTCTCTGTTTCTCCCAACCACACTCAGTCCAGCAGTGAGATAGTAAACATCAAGTTTTTTTTTTTTTTTTTTTTCAATCCTCCATTTGCAGAGGGAATTTTTGCTGCTGAACACACATCTTGGCCTTGTGAAATCTCAGCACTGCTTTCATACTCATTTATTCCTTATCTCTAAGTCACAGGGCATTTTTTTGTTCACCCTACTGACCTGACAGGTGGCCAAAAAGTTCTCTTTTGGCCTGACATTCTAAAGGTTTGGCTTGAAGATAAGAAAGGAAATGTGATTTTGTTAAAGCGCCGGCGCCGATAACAAATTGGAAAACTTACGGCTTTCATTTCCAGGAGAAAACCACGTCACGTCTTCATTCTCTCAGTGCTACTGAAATGGGATTTTCCGTCTGAATTAAAGGTAATCCTAGGTGAAATGATTTCCTTATCTCTTTATTTATCCTGTATAGTGGCAGGTAGAAATTGATCTGTAAATGAGCTGTCATAGCACTGATCCTCCTCT
The DNA here is from genome assembly GCA_003987875.1 of Clarias batrachus. Taxonomy (NCBI): domain Eukaryota; kingdom Metazoa; phylum Chordata; class Actinopteri; order Siluriformes; family Clariidae; genus Clarias; species Clarias batrachus. The sequence continues at coordinate 35,915 of QMIH01001070.1, forward strand.
ATGTTGATCAACCTTGGGATAAGGTGCCTGGGCGTGGTTTCAGCAATGCTTCCAGGTTTTTATTTCTTCATTTCTTTGCTTGCTTGTTTTATTTGTTTATTTATTTGTTTATTTATTTATTTGCACTTCAAATTTAAAGTTGTATGTCTTCATATGTGATTCTCACATGGATATGCAGTATAGTGCTAGCATGACATTATTTTTTCCTATAATTTTATGTTACCTTCATGTTCAGTTTATGACTTGATCTTTATTTGCTCCATTTCCCGCTCTTTTCCCCTCTCACAAATCAATTTTGTACAGCTAGAAGTAAAGCTTCTTTATAAATCCCAATATAAATGCAATTAAAAAGCAGAAATGAATTCAATGTTTGCCGTGATCTAAGCATGTATAGACTGGGATTTACTGTATGTCCTGACAGCACCTTAATTTTTACCCACTGTGCCATATGCTCTCGTTTTCTCTAATTAGAAAAGGAATTGACATAAAGACGTACTTATACACTGTACTGCTTCTTGATCATGGATAATTTGATGTAAGAAATAACATAAGACCAAGAGGATATCACACTTGACCTTCACTTGACTATGGGCTATCACGTTTGAATAACAAAGTAATAAACATTCGATAGGCAATGACATGCATGCTTTCAGCATAGAGTACCTTTGATATAATGTGCTCCCTGAAACAGAATTTGAAGAAACAAGCAAAATGGTTATCTGAAGCCATCCTGTACTTGTCCATTCATCCTCAAACTCGGTGTTGGATATCTGACAAATGACAGCACTTGGTGGACCAAAGAAACTGAGCAAAACTGGTCAACCACAATCAAATTCCAACAACAAATTATGATAGAGCGTCTGTTTTAGTAAAATAAGGTAACATATTTACAGTATACAATATATGACTACATTTATCTGAATCACATGCTTAAAAGTTAAAGTGGTAAGACAAAACCAACCAACCAACCACAATATAAGAAGATGGATGAAACACCACCAGAAGTGACAGGAATTCTTTTTTGAATTGTATTATTATAAACCACCACAAGCACAAACTCCTGAGCCACCATCAATAGAAGTACCACTGATTCCTGTAAATGATTATAAACCAACACTAGTAAAAGTGAAAACAGCAAGACAATCACCTCAAAATGGTAGGACACAAGTCACAGTAGAAGCGATCAATTCCATAGAGAAGTTGTATTCCATCAACTTCACATATTGTTAACCAAAATTTGACGATGCAAGCTGATTCCCTTCCACTTGGAAATGTGTCATTATTGTACTAATCGATAAGAAAGGTGACACCAGGGACTGCAACAGTTTACAGTCGCATTAGAAAGTTTCTATCCATTGTTGGAAACGTGTTTATAAAGATAAAGATTCCTCAGGCTACTGCAATATTGTAAATAGTGCAGTTGGGAAGCACAAGCAGGATTCTGGCCAAACCAAAGATAGTATAACCAGATATTCAGTCTTCGCTAGCTTATGAAAGAATGGACTTGTGGAAAGCACACTATTATTATCTTGCTTGAATTTATATGTTTATGTGTGTTCACTGGCCCCCTTACTTTGGCAGGTACTGGAGGCAGAAGGGTTCCCTCAGAACACCATTATACTCCTTGGAAGCAAATTACAATGGCTCATGTACAGTATTTGTGTAAGGAACTGGTTGGAGGTCTTTACAACCCAAACTTGAGTACGATAAGTGGATGTGTTTTTTTTTTTTTTCACCACTCCTGTTTAACATCATAGATGATGCAATGGTGAGAAAGACATTCAAGGTGAAACATGGAGTCCAGGATGGTGAAAACTAATTCAGTAAAGATCTCAATATCAGTACAATATTTGTTGAATGTTGTTGGCTGTGCTGCACAGGCCTTTAGTCTCAAAATCAACACGGACATAATCAAATTCATTTCACCTGATGGTACATTAGTCAACATACAGTATACCTGTCAGATTGAACAGGGTTTGGAATTCAAATATTATGACTTACGGGTTCAGGAGATAAAAGGTTGCAGTCAAAATGGAGATTAACAACAAAAATGACCAAGCAAGCTTTGTTTGAGCCATGGATACTCCTGAAGTCAGACCTCAACAAACTTTTAAATGTCTGTGCCAGAATCCATCCATGAATATATTGGAATAAGTCCATGAATAAGTTGGACAACTATCGATGACACCCTGATAGCTGAAGAAAATATTAATTCACGAAGGCTACGTTGGTTTGGTCACATGTGTTGCATGACCACTAATCAACTACCCCACCAGTTCCTATGGACATGATGACCAGTGCAGTAGAAAATCCAGCACACAGTGTGAAAGATCAAGCAGATGAAGCATGAATTTAGAAACTCATGATTAAAATTAACTGAGGCCAAGTCCTTTGCCACAAGCTACCAAGAAATGAAAGGTTCAATCCTCTCATACCAGCTACAAATTTGGGATCACAAAATATATAATCTTTTTTTTTTTTTTTGATGATGATAATTTTAGTGAGATTAATCCATGGATATTTTGGATATTTTCACCATATGTATATATTAGAAATATTTGCTCACTTGCCTCAACATCTTCACATCCAGCTCAGTCCAATGTTGGCCCATCCTTTGCAGCTATCACAGCTTTAAACCCTTTCCACAGAATATCCCAAACAAATGTATTTAATATTTATTTATTTATTTATTTATTTATTTAATATTAATTTATTCCTCATTAATCACTTTTAGCAGAGAAATTGTCCGGTGTTTTTGTGAATAACTGTCCTATTTTGTAAAGTCTTTACTCTAATCAGAATAGTGTTGGGGATGAATTATGTTTTTATGTGATGTTATGTCCTTTTTGAAAATGCAGTATTTGGCTAAATTGATAGTACTGAAATGAAAGGATGAACATTGCCTTGTTTTTGTCTGTGAGTTTATTTCTCCTAAAATAATTCAACATACACACTAATAGCATCTTGATTTACACGCTATGTGTAATGTAAATGTTAAAAGTGTGTGCGCAATGCCTCGCTGTAGACAGACAGTGTCCTGACAGTTCATGCAGATTCTCAAACCTATGTTCACAGTTGAACTCATTCTCTTTTAATATTCCCTACAAGTAGGCATCAGGTGGTGTAAGATTGGGGAAATAGGACAGGGATGGGAAGGACTTGTTCTGCCACCTTTTTAAACTTGGTCCTCTATCACTTCCATATGAGTGGAAATAATACTGAACTATGAATATGTTTTCCTCCGTCGAGCAACTTCCTTTTCACTATTGGGAACATGTGGCCTTGGAAATATTTCCCATCGAAAATGCGCATCCAAGATATGCAAGTTTCAGTTCCATATTATATATTTTTTCCATATTTTTTTTGGTGCATACTGTACTACTATTTGTAGACACCTCTAAGGAAAAGGTTCCCAAAGGCCGCCTTCAAATGCTGTATTATTCACATCTTTCATCTCTTTACCAAAAAATGTGTCTTCCTGCAAGATTGATCAAATCCAGAACAATTTTCCCAATTGAGAATGAAATCGATAGCATAAATTGTGATTTTATGTCATAGACATGTCTCACCGCCTTCTTTGTGGGCACAGGTACCATCAGTTTTATATTACAAGAAAAGCAAGTTGGTTCACTTATTAGAGATGATCATTTCAAACCAGTCTTGAACATAATGCATGGACATTTCTCCTTGTCCTTGCTCAGGTTACTGTGTGCTTAACAGTCTTAGGTGTTCATGACCATCTGAATCATGACCATCTTTTATTTTGTTGTCATATTCAGAGTTCAATTCTACATTATCTTCCCATTCTGTTACAGCCCCCAGCTTTCACTCCCTTATCTCCTGAAATATTAGCTCTAAGGCTTGTTGTGCAGAAAGTCTTCTGGCCATGTTGCCTATTGCTTCTGATAATTGCTGTTATTCTTCCAGCTAGTCCCATAAGGAATCATACAATTTGCATATTTTATTTAGGCACAGGCTTTTAGCCAAATGTCCTTCCTGATGAACTCACTTCTCCTTTCTTAAATCTATAATTGGGACTCGCACTAAGGGTGCCACCCTGCTGCCCCAGTGGCCGGGTGTGGAGCCGATCATGGTGAGTGTTTGCACATATGCACATGGCGCAGTAATAGCTCATTGGGGTAGGGCTCAGGGTTACTGATCAGAAGGTAGATGGTTCAATCCCCAGCACCATGAGTCTGCCATTGCGTGCCCTTGAACAAGATCTGTATATATGTCTGCTCCAGAGGCACTGTATCACCCCAGTCCTCAAGCTGGGATATGCAAAGGAAGAGTTTAACAGTGCTTAAGCTTAACTTGTTTGCACAGATGTGAACCCAGGCAGGTGGGAAACCTTGAACCTTGAATAAAAGTGTAAAAATCACCTGTCGAAGTGGTTTTGACCACCACCTCCTAATTTGCATGTGAGATATGTATAGGATGTATAGGATTCTTGCACTACATACTGAAAAGAACAGGACCCTGGATGCTATTTGTAAAATGTTTAGTGAAAATACTGTAGAGCATATCAACATACAAGTCTTTTACATGCAAATAAATTCTTTAGAGCAAGAATATAATATAAGAAGTAATTAATGAAACAAAGTCTGTATTTGGTGTGACTTTGAGGACCCTTTAGTTTCAGGAACCATTTGTCCAGTTTTATAAGGAAATAAGCTACTAAGTTTTACTGGGCATCCTGCAGGACCACCAACAGTTCTTCCGAGGACTTTGACTGTGGTTTACTTTGTAAGGATGACCATCCTGAAAGGTGCTCTTTAAAATTAATTGACTCTTGTCTCTGCTTTTTTGTGCATGCAAAATGCAGCAGCTTCCATTTCTTTGTTTGTTTGTTTGTTTGTGTGTTTGTTTTGTATGTATGAAAACTGGTTGATTACATATAATATGCAGCTTTTTTTCTGGCATGCAAATATTTTTCTTTAACGTTTAATTTCGTGGTTAAATACAACTTTGTAAAAATCAGGTTAGTTTTAACTCAATTATAAAATCCTAAAATTTTAAAACTGACACAAAAAAAAAATGAAACAAAAAACTACTAAATAACACAGAGTGCTTAATACTTTGGCAGAGTATAGTAAAACAATAATAACAATAGAAAAAAATTAACAGTGAACATATACATTTAATACAAAATGTATTTCTGTCAAATAAACACAACTTTATTTTTTTCATTTTCATTAAAAATCTGTATCAATCAGCAAAAGAAATTCTAAAATGTTTTGCTCCAGGAATTATGGAAATTTTGAGGTTAACATTCATGTTTACAAAGTCAATATTGAGTAAATGAGCCTCTGTTATCAGTCACATCTTGACAACACAGACCACTGAATTAGTCTTATCTCGTCATTGTCACTCTTGTCCTTCCAGACCTAGGGAGATCAGCAGTTGTTCGTAAACTGTTCATTTAAACCTGGTTTTCCCCAGCATCTCCAAACCATCAGGAGATGTCTGCTTGCGTGGCATGGAGTTGACAAATTCCGATGTCAACAGGCACCCCTTAAGGAGATTTGACTTAGTTTATCCACAATAAAGTAAGGCTTTGCTGAGAATTACGATAATTTTTACCATCTGTTCTTAATGTAACTCTGCAAATACAAGTATACAGTATATATGCACACACACACACACACACACACACACACACACACACACACACACCAACAGTACACAGTATTTATTTATAGTGAAAAGTTTCTTTGTCAGACTTTAGCACTGAACTGAAGAAAACAAACCTTAGCTTATGTTCAAATTCAAGACTACCTCTTATGTCTGCAGTGACAGCTGAGGTCTGACTATCAATGTGTCAATGTGTTCAGTTACAGTGTTAAATCCCCAATACGTACTATTAACAACAATCTGAATACAACTCTTGTTTCACATAAGTACTCCAAATCTTTTTTTTTTTTTTGCCTGTAATGCAATACAAATGAAATGACCAAAGCACGGCTATTACAGTAGTTTGAGATTAGAGGTTTAACTGCTTTTTCAACTACTGAGTTCCATCCACTAAACCACTTATACAAATCATAAATCCTCACTGTCCTCTATAGATACTCGAATGATTGTTTCTTGTCAAGTGTGACAATGTTCTGTCTCACATTCAGCCGTCCGTCTGGAGAGAGAACATGACTTGTCTGTGTGTGTTGTAGCCCAGAGATGAGGTTATATTACTAATACAAATGCTGCTATGCAAACCAAACCAGAGTCTAACTCTCTCTCTCTGTGTGTGTGTGTGTGTGTGTGTGTGTGTGTGTGTGTGTGTGTGTGTGTGTGTGTGTGTGTGTGTGTTCTGCATGACCGGAAACTAATACACTGAGGGGGAAAAAAAAAACCTGTGCCCCAGTGTTAAAATTGCTCTTTTTTGTGGTAGGCATTTCAATTGCTTTTTTCTGCAAGAAAGGTCACTGTGTTACTCCTGAAGGTAAACTTAATTTAGCTTTCCGTTAGCAAGATGCACATCCAATACCAAATGCCTCCTGAGTCTAATCAGTTATCAACACTGAATTGGTGGAGAATGCAGAACACTGATAAGCTTTTGTTGACTTTGGCTAATGAAGAAACACAAGGCAGGGCAACGATTTGATTTAGTTCCTAGAGGAAAAGTGCTTAAGTGTTTTTTTTTGTTGTTGTTGTTGTTTTTGTTTGTTTTCTTGCTGATGACAAAGAAATACAGAAAATCCAATTCATCTTATAACAGAAATATAAATGATTTCAGATAAGTGGGGATTGCCTGACTGTGGGTACAACGGCAGAATACGGTAAAGCACATGACGAATGACTTCTTCATTGACTGTGTAGTGGCCAGAGGGGAAAAAACTATTAACATGCAACATGTTTCTGTGAATAATTTACTGATATACTAATTTACCATTGGGACTTTAGATTGTGCAGGAAAACAATACAGTTATGAGAGTATTTCTATTTATACACCAAAGTAGAAAGTCCTCTCAGTACACTGGAGCCATAATCGGACTGCCTACTTCATGTCTGAAACACTGGCCTCCCAAGAACTCCTTTAATGGCCCAAACATGTGGAAATGGCTTGGAGTGAGGTCAGGACTGTGACAATAACTTCCAGCCAAGTTCCTGTAATGTACAAGTGTTGTCTGTGAATGTTTGTGTGTACAGTTCACACAGACAGATGTGTCTCTTCTGCAGGTTCCCTGACAAGTTATCCGATGATTTTCAAGGATCAAGCGTTCCACTTCCTGAACGTTCACGTGAATGACTGCTTCGGGCTCTGAGCCACCTCGGCCAGTATTGTAAATTCACACACGTACAATATTGCCCTCTTTAAAACGTTTGCACCATTCTAATGTTTTACTGTGACTAAGAGTCTCATCACCGTGCCGTGCTGTGCGGTGCTTCTGTAAATGTCAATCGCATTTAAGCCTTCATTCACCAGATATTTCATCACAAGTTTTTCATCATGTTTACTTAAACAGTTATTGTCACTTTATTAGCCTCATGTACATACATCATGACATCATCTGTGAGAAAAAAGATGAGGCTTTTTCTTAAGGAGCTACTTCATGGATAATCTCAGGAAAGATAGCAATTAAGTAATGGTGCTGCAGGATATCTGTAGTAATTCTGCTCTGTCTTTACAATCTACACAGATCAACACACACACACAAGATACTTTATTTAAACACGCATACATACATACAGTAATTTAATACAAACTGATTAAAGTACTACAAAATGTATTAAACTGCTTGTTTTAAGGGTTGCGACTGTGCAACTTGCTCATGCTTATTACATCATGACCATACCATTAAACTTCCAAAGAATCACTTCCTTTTTTTTCCTTTTTTAACTTTAGCTTTTATCTCTCCCTTTCTTTTTTTCTTTTTTTTATTGATATAAATTTGGACACTATTTGGTTTGGATAAACATCCTGGAAGGTCTTTTTGTACTAATAAAAAAACACGACCATTTTTTACCTTATAAAATATAACATTATTTTGTACCTTATGAAATATAACTTTATCGACATGTCATTTTAAATGCAATATGTATTACCGGGGGTTATTTGGACTGGTTTCATTCCAGATAAAATTGCATTATGTATAAGTGTACTGTTTCCAAACACGTACATCTGTAAAATGGCTGAAAAGACGTTGGAGTTAGAGATACATCATATATAATTACATTACCCCACCTTCAAATGTCAGGGCATAAAGTATAAAGAACATCAATGAAGAATTTTCATTCATTCTTTCACACTCATACCAAGCAAATAGAAAACATTGATTAATGCTAAATAAAAAGATAAGAACATATAATCTAGTGCTTTCAGTTTTCCAAGTGTGTTCCAGTTATAACAGAATAAATATACTTAAGAAGAATGAATTCATTGTGAATAACTGGGTTAGGGTTTCTATTACTCCATATTCTATTCTATTATTCTATAAAAGTAATTACATGTTCTGCAATTAATAAGGTTCAGGTAGAAAAACACTTTGAAGGTCCACACATCTGATGCCATTAGTGAAAATATATTTAGTTTGCATTCGTTTCTAGTTTTTGGTGGTTTGTCTTTTAATTACACTGCCTGACTACAGTATTATTACAGATTTTTAAATCAAGCAATTTGGGCCGACATTGTGTCCGGTCTGAACCAGCATGCTTTTTTTGTGTCCTTCTGAAACCTTACATTATTGTCCATTGACAATGATTAAACACAACAGCCTTCTTCAGAACACTTGAACCTCCAAACAATGATATGGCTTCATGCTTCAACAGCTGGGCCACCATTATCGACTATGAATGATTTGTTCCTCTGCCTTGACAGCTGTAAAATAAATTATTTTCGCCTCATAGCATTGCTTAATTCGGGGATTCATGTTTCATTAAGCATTTCATTGATCCTTCCTGCTGGTTGCTAACAGCTTGTGAGTGACCTCATTAATAAAGCCTACCCTCAGGCTTCAATCACACCTTCTTATTTTACTTTTAGGAGCCTTGATGACTTTAATGCGCTGGGTAAATACACTCCAAATGAGAAGGAAAACAGTTCAATTGTTATTTCAGGGCAGTACGGTGTTTCAGAGTCACTTTGACCTTTTGTTGAAACAACATCTGCAGGCAGTGGGAAATTTATGCCCTATCTGGTACAACCTGCATGGCTGAGTGCCAGAGCACTGACCACTGTTTGTCTACCATTAAAGGAGAATTATGTAGTGCCTTAAAAAAAAAAAAAAGCCTTCTGATGAGACTGGGCACACTGTCAACTAATGCACAACATGGTGTACAGCCCTGTAGTCCTGACCAACTGCTGAGCGGCCAAGAAATAATACCAGTTTCTATTGGTGATATAGAAAAAGAAAAAAGAGACTCAGAATCTTTTCACGCTCTTGATGAGAAAAGCTGTGCAATTCATTCATCCAATTTATTAATTAAAGATTCCAATCTAGGGGTCCCAGTAGACACAGTACACACTATTATTCTCCAATTTGTCATCTGTACAGTTAAAAGTCTATTAAACTGTGGGATCTATAAAGAACAAAAGGACTTTATCCACAGCCGATATGATGAGTGCATTTTTTAGACTAAAATATTTAAAGCCAAATCACTTCAGTTCATGTTTCAATAGAATGCTAAGAACATGGAACGATCTAGAACACAGTATACCTACACTATATAACAATATTTTCACATAACCATTATAGTCAACAGTTCTGAATGATCAGTTCTATGCAAAGAGGAATTTACTTTGGGGTAGACAGAGGAGAACTGAGAACCATGGCCACTTTGGTCATCTGGGGGTCCAAAACCAGAAGATGATACCTGCTCCAGTGAACACTGTTGAGGATTGGCTTAATTAGAGGTAGGAATGGAAAAACCCATTTTACTAACCCTGCATTAAAGCAACTGTTCCTAGTGGGCTTGATTATTCTGCCCTGGAAAACCACAGAGGAGGTTGGGTTGTCTTGATGCAAAAATTAAAAAAAGGCCAAATCTCTCTCATGTAAGTTCCACCACTTTGGCATGGAGATGACGTTCCCATAAGCAGACTGCATGCTAAAAGTCTGTAAAAATGTAGTGTCCTGAGCTCTTTCCAATGAATTACACCTAGGCATTGGTCTCAACTGGATCAAGAACAAACCACAGGAGGTTGAAGCTTTCATTAAACACATCCATGTTGTGGACAGAAATATCAAGGTTACATGTGAGGATGTTACAGGGGATGGGGTGGCAATCCTAGTTTATGCAGTCACATATCGGAGTGGACAGAAGACTCAACCCCATATGCCTCCATCTTTACTCTTTGAGAACCACTTAACAAATGCGAGAGATTACACAGGAGTGCCAGCTCCTCAGGACAAGACCCAGCAGTCCATCAGTATCTGAAAGACAAGTGTCACTCTTTCACATACATTATTGTCTACATTCTGGACACAAATAGAAAGAGGAGTCAATTTGCAACAACTCGCTCTCAACAGAGGAGGTGGTGTAAGATTCCACTCATCATCCACATCCAATGCAGTTCTTTAATCACTTCCAAAGTGGATTCACAGTTGTTCTTACTTTGACTCTAACAACAGGTTTGGATGAAACAACAACCCACATGTCAGAATTAGGGAGTCAAATACTTGACAATTCATTCGAGCTTACAGTACAATAGACACCAATCAGGCACAACATTAACAACACAAAACATTAACACTGATTAGTATAGGAACAAATGAACCCTTTCTCATGGGACCTCAAATTCTTTAGAAACTCAAAGCAAGCCCAGTTGCCACTGAACAGCACATTTGGGATAATCATGGCCTGGATGACTGAAAATCTTCATAGACATCTGCTGCTTAATTCTTGACACCAGAGAGATTCAGTGCTTGAACTAATTGTAACGACGTGGGTCTCACGAGGGGCAGGACTGCGCATAAATGCTCTGCATACCCCATGGGGTTCTGAACAGGCAGGGGCGTGGCCAGGTAGACACGCGGTTGCCAGGAAACGCCACCGTAAGGCAAGCCGTCTGAACGGTGCCTCACCGTGTTTATTTAAGGGTCCTTATACCTCGGCACTTTGTGTGATCATTTAGGTAGCACCGGTAAGGTATCAAGGCCAAAGAAAAGAAAGAAAGTAAGAAAAAAAAGTGAAAGGAAGGGAAACGCCCAGAAAAATGAGAGACGGAGGCAAACACCCAGGCCCTGTCTTCATAGACACCGGTGAACGAGAGAGAGAGCGAAACGCATTAGTTAAGCGTGTGCTCTCGGTTTCTCGTATAAATCCTAGGTAAGGGTGAAGGCCGAGAGGATATAGTCTTGTAGATGGCAAAACTATTTATTTATTTATTTTTTATTTCCTTTTAAATTTCTAATCAATAATCCCACGCCATCTCTAAACGGAAAGGTCTTCCCGTGCGTATCATAAGCACTCTCACAAACTCCTATTTCGTTTACCCCCTCTAAAGCCCTTCGAAACAGTAGAACATCTCGCGATGCGGCTCTCCATACCACACCACGTAACACTAATACTATTCTTGGAAGAGTCCATTTGAGCAACAGATTCAATAGATGGAGAGAGCTTACCTGTCCCTGGAGGCTTATCTTGTGCAAGACAGCACAATTTTTGCTTCAGTAGTGGTTGGTGCTGGAGTGCAAAAAAGATATTTATATATATAATATATGCTCCTTTCTTTGTTCCTCTATGATTCCCTCATCATATGTTGATGATGTACTTTGCTTTAAATGTACCCTCTTAAATTAACAGATAAACCGATGTACAGTATTTACATTTACCTATTTGGCTGATGCTTCTATCCAAATAAAGTTAATTCAAACAGGATGCAGATCAACAGTTAAAGACTTTGTTTGACGGTCCAACATCATATTATAAAAGAAATTCCCATTGGTTAGGAAGATTTTCCCAATCATTATAATGGTGATGGAGCTTCTGAAAACTATTAAGAGACAAAACAATGAAACAATATGTAAATAGAAAAACATACAAAGTGATAGCAAAGTCATTAAACATTCCTGTCAGGTCAATTAGTTTAATAATAAAGAATGGTTGTGGGAAGTTCATGGAACCACAGTTTATCCCACACTCTCAGACTAATGATAAGGAAGGTTAGAGAGAATAATTTGCAGTATGACAGGAAAACAGCGTTATACAGAGAACAATAATGATGTGAAAGAAGAACATAAAATGGATCACCTTAATCTTTATCAAATGACATTTATTATGCTCTAAATGACTGCAAATTAGTTCAGTTCAGACTTTGTGTCCTTGTTTCAAGATTTACTGTTTCAAGATTTACTGTTTGAACATAGACTCGATGATTTGAACTGCCATCTTTCATTTTATTGAGGGTTTAAAGATGTGGAGAAGGCAATGTATTCTGTAGTTTTATATGGAGCTATAAAAGGGAAGTCTATAAAAACCTCTTCACAATTACTCCACAATAATGAAGATGTTTGCAAGCACATCATCAGTTTCTCAAATATAGATATATCTATACAGTATCTGCTTATCGTCTTTCTCTTTTTCTTGATGATGTGGTCTCATATACTGTAAGTGTATACAAATTAAAGCTCTTTGTCTTCTTCAACATCACATTTCCTTCTAATTACATAATTGACTTGCATTTCCACACCATTAACAGACTTTATGATACTTTAAATCTGGCTTTGTGTCAAATTGATATGAAGCCATAATTTTGTTTTAATGGATTGAACAAATTTGTTATTTTTGTTTATGCCATTACTCTAAGCTGTGACTTTGCACATTTCCTTAAAACCTGGTTGGGTTTTGTATTTGAGACAAACCTACTGATCATGATGAATTCTAGCATCATCATTTAAATCGTTTTGTCTCCCATTGCCAAAAATCCATTTATATTCTTGTGTGACAGAGAAACCTGGTGCCTGGCTTAGAAGTGCACTCCATGAACTCAGTGTCCTTCCTAGTTCCACTTTCCAGTTCAAGGTTATGGCCCAGGCATGAAGACTGAATGTTTCATTTGCTAGTGGGGCCAGAATGGGGGTGAAAGAATGTAGAGGAAGAGTTGAGAATGAGCATGGAATGGAGCAGAGGACACTGATCTAGGAAGGTCAAAGTTTCTAGCTGTAATGGATCTAATACAAGATCCATACTAACATAAAATCCATAATGATTAGTTCCACAAGATTTATTGAATTATATAAACTCATTTAATTAAATATTGTAACCCTAACAGTAGAAAATGTTCAAAGTCTGCTGGATAGAAATCTGGACATAGATTTAGATGCTTATTGTAATAGCATACCATAAAACATTAATGGTGAGAAAAACTCCCTGAGGTAATGTAATGAAAATACCTTTAGTGGAACCAGACTCAAACCCATCATCTTCCTGGTAACACCAGATTGTGGAATTCACCTGTAAGTTAGGTGTACAAATGCCAAAGATAAACCATACCAAGAGTGGTGGTTAGCACTGTCGACCTCCAGGGTTGAGGGTTTGATTCCCCTCTCAGTCTGTGCGCATGGTTTGCAGGTTCTCCCCATGCATGGTGGTTTTCCTCCAGGTGCTCTGGTTTCCTCCCACAGGCCAAAGACATGACCAGGTAGATTGGCGATCAAATAATTTCCTGTAATGTTTGTGCATGTGGACCAGAGGTTCTACCACGGTTGTAAATATGGGAACAAATACAACAGTCATCATTGGCTTCCACAGTCCCTTATTGGACTACAAAGGTTCCTAGGATGATCACAGGCCAGTTTTCATGATTGCAGAAGCAGTTCACAAAAGTAGAAAACTACTTTATCCAAGCACATGAAGCAAAGGAGAGACTTAAGGATAAATGAATAATAAAAAGTGTAAATCTTTAGGATGTTCATCTAAAGCAGCAAAAAAAAAAAAAAATGATTCACTATTGCAGAAGCACCTTGCAGAAAAAGCATCATGATGATTGAGGCATTTCCAGAAGGTGAGGGTGGAGTGAGACTACAGTACTGTATGTGGAGCATCTGCTTTACAAGTCCCTGTTAATGAATTATTACAATGAAAGTGACATTTTAGATGTATTAGAACAAGGACATTAAATATAAATCTTTGATTCAAAACTGCACTACTGTCAGACTTCATGTTATAGAAAATTAATCAGTGCCTTTTGACCAATCACAATAGATTATTCATGGTATAAAAACCTTTAATTATTTAAACAAACTCTCACTTTCCTTTCATAGGGCAGGTTTTCACAATTTAAAGATATAAAAAATTCCTCAACTCCATTAAAAATAAACTCCTGAACAAATTCTTGTGTTAAATATGAATATCGTGTTAACATCACTGTAGCTTTTAAAAGTTTGTGAAAAAAGCAATTCCACACTTTGAACATGTTGTGCTAGTGCCACGTCAAACCACACTGCCATGATGATTTTAACTGGCTACTTATTAAAAAAAAAAAAAAAAAAAGCATTGTGAAAACCTACCTAGGCTATAAAAGAAAGTGCACTTGAATAAATGTATGTTAGATAAATACAGGTTTGGGAAAATGTCAGGTGAGAGGGTTTGTAAAATGTCTGTTTGACCATTCAGTGCTTTGCAAGAGGTAAAACTGAGGAGTTTACTCCAGTTATTCTGGTTAGTCAATAAAAAAAGGGCTCTAAAAAGTATCATTTGTAATGACTGGTTTGGTTTAAATTATGAATTGTTTTATTATTATTATTTATCAGTTTTCTAAAATTGCACAGCTTTGCCAATCAGCCATAACACTGTGACCACCCAACTAATATTGGGTAGGTGCCTATCTTTTCCACTGAAACAGTGATGACTGGCAGCTGGATTTAGATATGGATATATTAGGTAGCAAGTGAAAATTTCGTCCCTGATGTTGATGTGGTGTAAACAGAAAAATATGAAAATGTAACGATTTGAGTGACTTTGACAAGCGCAACATTTCAGAAGTATCAGAAGTAACTCCAAAACTGTAGCTCATGTGGCATGTTCCTGGTCTGCAGTAGTCAGGACCAACCAAAAGTTCTCCAAAGAAGAAAACCAAAAACAGAGGCATGGGCATCAAGGCTTTTTGATGCATTTGGGTGTCTGTAGATCAAATTGGTGAAATGGTTAATGCTCGTTTTCAGAATTAAAACCTTTTGGTGGCAAAAGGGGGAACCTACTCAATATTTTTTGCTGGTGGTCATAATGTTATGACTGATTGGTGTACGGATATGCAAAGGCCTATTTCATTTGTCTAAAGGTTTTAAGCTCTGCTCCAGATAATTCTACGCAAGAAAAATCTGTCTACCTTCGAGGTACACAAGGGATATTTGCATAATCTGAATGAGGATCTCAGAAGATTAACAGTGCTTTCCTCATGCAAATAACAACTTAAAGTTCAACTTATGGGATGTATTTTCGAAACTTAATGTAAAACATGGCTCTTTTTTTTAAAGGTATAAAAAAAGAAATGGTATGGGTCAGGATTATGTATGTCCATTCCTGACTAGTGAACGATCTCTCCATTTCTTAGCCTTGAACTACCACTCCCAGCGAGGCTGTCTGACTCCAACAAGGCAGTGAAAGCAGAGTACATTAGTGAACACTTCCCTTTCCCAGTGATGTCAGTAGATATTAAATATCCGAGCAGCATGGATTAGTCAACTAAAATGCATAAAGCAAAAACTGGAAGATAAATGACTTTTTTCGGAATGGAGTTTTATAGTGTGTTACTTCAAATGGCAGGTTTTCCACAATGATTAGGGATCCTGAAAATATTTTGGAAGCTTGTGCTAAATATACCACCCCGGAGAGGCTTCTCATAGCCCAGCTAACCAAGTGTGAAATAGCTTTGGCTAAGTATGGAAAGGGAACCATTAATATTGATAAAAAGAGGCAAGCTGTGCTCAAGGTGGAATGGAAGTTCTTTACTAAGAAAGTGATTAATGTCACCTTCAACAAAAAGGAAGAGAAATACATTTGTTCCGCTTTTATAGGGGAAAAGCACAAACATGCACAGACATGCGATTTTGCTTTCATGTAGATACTGAACTATGTGTCCACACATTTGCTGAAAGATTTTGGGTGCAATTTAGATGCAATTGTATTTCTAGGTAAAAACCGAGGCCTTGAATTGCAGCGTTAGTTGTGCGCATTTTTCAAGACACATGAATAATATTATAATACATTATTTCCTTATCGTCCATTTCCCTATTTTTATAGAAGGAGCACTTTGGTAATCACTACCAGAATTTTTGGTTTTTCAAAATGTCAGGTCTGTCAAATTTGTATTTGACCATTATGCACAGTCCAAGAACCAAAATTTCAAGATCTCTGGTTCGTCAGGTGGAAAGAAAAAAAAGTGTAAAATGATCCCAAATATTAATTCTGCTAAAGTGTTGGACTGGAAATGATCCATTGTATGATAGCTGTTGTTTATTCTTAACTAAAAATAGGCAGTTTATTTTTTCTCCTCTCCCAAATATCTGCAGTGTAATGTAGTTGCAATCATATTTCACAGTTAAAGCCTCTATTGCAGCATTATTTGTCAGCATTTTTAAACACATGGATAACATTGCCACATCTCTTCTTATCGGTCATTTTCCCTTTTTGCTAAGCTCTGGAAATGTGTAATGAACTGGGCTTTAGTATAATCCCACATTTAAGTGACATAATAGCCAGTGGGGCGCAGCAGGCTGAATCTTCTGCCTGTGTTTTAGTTCTGCACTTTACCAAAGGGCATGTCTGAAACACATGTTGGCAGTAAAATAAACTCCATCCATCTGAATGTTTACATGGTGTTGGAAAGCCGACTGGAGCGTACATCTGCTGCTCGTTCTGGGGTTAGCAGCTCAAATAAACATCACACTCCATACGGATTTTAAACATTGCACAAATTATTGAGCTTTTGTATCTCTCTGACTCCTTCCATGAGCAAGAAACAAATGTTTGATTTAGAAATAAAAGAGTCACGCAGGTGCTGGAGATTCGGATCTTATGAAACAATTTAACAGAAAAACAAATTTCTGTGCAATGCTTAGTGATTGATTACCTTGTGCGTTTGTTTGTTAAACACACAGCAGAGCATCCAGCTGCTGTATGGGCTCCATGTCTCATCATCAGCCAGATAACCTAATACAGTCACATCATCAACATGCTAATCTAATACCACTCTCCTCTATTTCAGTGGTTTGCCTCAGGATTGTCTAGGTAAATACTGTGGACAAGCCCTATGGCAGTTACAGACATCACCATTGTACAGGAACTGAAATGTCTCTCAGTCATATACATTGATGACCCACAGCACTAACACCACCACCAGGTGAACCGAGTCACATTGATCAATTATGTCCCAGTAAACTGGTGTCAGGAACATGGGCACCCAAGGCTCATCCATTCCTGTGGGGGACCAAAGGCCACAGAGAGTCTTTGGCAAAAAAAAAAAAAAAGTTAATGCTCCCTATGATAGAAAGGTATCAAAACACCCAGTGCATCACAGACTGAGCATGTGGGGCTTAGCAGGCAAAGAGTTCAAGGTTGTTGATCCATCCTCCAAATTCACTAGATCTCAATCCAACCAAACATCCATGGAATGTTTCAGACAAACAAGTCCAATGAATGAAAGCCGCACCCTGAAACACACAGCACCAAATGGATCCAACACAAACATCCCCATGCCAGAGACGGCAGCAAACCGGTGGCACAAGTGAAACTTACAAAATATTTCGACTGGCTGACCAGTGCATAGTACATACACCTAATATAATGGATTTAAAGTTCTCAGGACTAACTACTTGTTCTTCTTCTACAAACCGTGGTGGGTGACTGAATGCATAGACTTCGGATTTTGTTTATAACATGTTTCCAATCCTGGCAGCAATCCTGGATTCATGACTGGTCAGCCTGGTTCTTCAAATCTTCAAGTTTACATTTAGCATTTACATTTACAGAATTCCCAATATTTTAATTCCCAAACCTATTTGGTGTGAAAGCCTTTGAAGTGTAAGTGACCCATCTGTTGTCAGGACTTTGTCTTATCTGCATTGATCTTCAAACCGTGTGACTGGGCAATGGCATACAGGGTGTAGCCTCAGCATCAGTGTCTCAAACATCTAGTAGTAGAAATCAACCCCTTGGTGGACTTGAGGTAAACCCTGAGGATAGCTCATTTATTTTGGATCCATACACGGCTAGTTATGCCATCACACAATGTTCAGAGAAGTTGGATGATCTTCTGGGGCATATGTTGAGTTTCCAGTGCCCTCCTGGAAGTGGACACAGTTAAAGATAATGCCCGGCTGCTTTCTGAATCAAATTCATTCTTCCATCAGTTGGCAAATGGGGATCATATGATTGCTCCCAATCTTTTAGTAGTTTGGTACTGAATGAAGGCGTTGCCAATAATGGAGAGAAGGATGATGCATTGGTAGCTTTTTTGCACGTGGTTGTCACCTTATTTGGTTGTTGATGCAATTCGAAATGAATGTTTTTAGCTTGTTTCAGATTATTCACTAAGTCCAAGCACACATCTGAGATCCACGGCTGTGTTCGGGTCTGGGGGCGCAAAGAGGCAGCATATGCCAGAATCAAGTCTGTCATTTGTTTTTCTTCTTTGTCCAGGAAATGAATTTTCCCCCACAATCAGGTTGCTGAATGAGGTGAGGGACAGCAAACACAGTCCATTGTCATTGATCTCTCCATGAAAATATCTGCTCAAAATTTCTTTGCAACCAGATCTCACAGATCATGGCCATTGAAATCTCCAGCCTGTATGATCAGATCAGTTTCCAGAATCAATGCCAGGAGGTCTGACAATCATTGGAAAGCATTATGCTTCTGGCAGCCTAGCTGGCCACTATAAATCTGATGCTCGTTTTTCACCGCCAGAGTAGAACATCTCTGCGTTACCATCACATTACCTGTAGGTGATTGGAAATCTGAAGTCCCAGATCTGATTCGCCATAATTCAGATATTGCACTTTGATAACTCCTTGGCAATTTCAATGATGGTTTCTTTTTGGTCGAAATGGGGAGCAGTTAATGTCACGGTGGCAAAGTGAGTTTCCAATTTTGGTGTGATGAGTTCATTTCTTCAGCCAGTAGTCCTCTATCACCCTTGGTGCTCAATGCTGGTGCATCAGCTGTCTGGATGAGATAGCATCAGCATGGACTAGTGGCAGTTTGTAGCTGTTATAATGTATATGCTCATATAGAGGCAAAAAATGTGAATGTAGTGTGTACACTTCCAACTGTTTATTGTCCACATACTGTACATGCATTGGTTATTGTTTGCCCGTTTCCACAATGCAGGACAGCCTGCAGGACCAGCGCTTCAACTTCTTCTTACTGATCACACATCTAGACTCAATAATCACAGTATTTAATGACTATCACTTGCATTACAAGCAGAAGTTCTGTGTTGGTTATCATCCAGTTCTCTTTATTTATTTATTTATTTATTTATTTATTTATTTATTTATTTTTACTCTGTACTGCCTAGGGTTAATGTTGTTAGTACATCTCCTGACCCTTGACTGGTTCTCATTACTGATATTGATTAACTTGTATCTTTTGTCCACCTTAATTAAACTTGCAACTGTGTCTTCATGTCCAACTGTGACAACCGTTTAACACTTTTGTGCATTTGACTCATGGCATTTGTCACAATGTGTTGTAACAAGCTGTCAACTGTCCAGCTGAAATTCTGAAAATGTAATCGATGTCATGTAAAGTACATACTGCCTATTTTGCCTAAAAGGTAATTACATCATATGTTATATAATTTATTGGAATGTGATGGTGGAAGGCAGCTGTCCTATTGTTTTCTTTCAGTATTATTTTAGTACATTTAAAGAGACATTGTCACAAAGCAACTCTGTGGAAATATAAATTCAGAATTTGAATTTAAAATGTAAAAAAGTATACACTTAAATATTGTTTTATTACATGTCTCTAATAAGCAAGCCAGAGGCAACAATGACAAGGAAAAACCTTTTTGGGACAACCTGAGGAAGAAACCCTGAGAAGAACCAAAAGAGAAACCATCCTCATTTGGGTGATAACAGATGACATGACAATAAATAAATCCCACTGATAACTGTGTGCTATACACCTTTCAGGCATAACATTAAAATGCACAACATTATTTTGCATGTTGCACAATATTGTGCATTGTATAGGTTCTCCTTGTGCCACCAGGGCAGCTCTGGTCCCTTAGGGCATGACTCCACAAGACCACTTGGGGGGGGGGGGGTGCTGTCCTGTCTGGCACTGGGACATTAGGCCGGTAACAGAACTTTCTGGGTGCTGTGAGTTGGTCAGTGGGTCCTCAATGGATCATAGACTTGTTTCTACATCCTATTTCATGGGTGCTTATTTGGATTTAGATCTGGTGAATTTGGAGGCTGTTTCTACAACTTTTAACTGTTAAGCCCCATAAGTGACAGGCTATGATGCACTGAACGTTACATTTTTCTAATCCATCCACTGTTGTTAGAACCCCTGAATGAAATGGACTTTCCACATACAGTCATAAATTGGCTGTTCGTTTTATATTTAAAAAGATTCCACCTAACATTAGTATAATACATTACATGTATTATACTTAAGCAATAATTATTTTATTTCAAAAGCTCAGAAGCCGTAACAATTAGAAAACTATTAGGTTAAGTTGTATGAACATTGTATGTATCAAGATGTCCTGAGCATCCCAAGCACTACAAGATAGAATCAGTTCACTTAAACGCTCCAAAGACTCTTTTTTACTGTGACATTTTGAATCATTTAGAGAACATTTATCAGACAGACCAAACTAAAAGAATTAGATGCAATCAAGAAAAAAATGCAAACAATTGGGTTTGAATGGAATTCACCTGCAACAAGCACCAAGCCTTTAAGCGTGGGTCTGTAGTGTATCCAGAGATGTCTGCTATTCCTCTGCCAGGTGAAAGAATCTGGTGTGGCTTAAGCTCACACCACAAGTATGGCTGGCATCCCAGCTATTAAACATGTAAGGAAATGTTTAGCTTTCTTTTTTCTTTTTTCTAAAATGTTGCTAAATAATCATTTCAATCTAATTAATTACAATCTTTATAATGTAGAATAAGAGAACACAGTTATGAAAGCAAAACTGGCTTTATTTTACTATATAACCTCCTGCTAAACTGATGCACTTATCCCAGTGTTTCAGTAGTGCTTAGATACATCAAGGATGGCCAGCGTTTCACGACATGAAGCAGGCAGTCTGATCACGGCCCCAGCATACCAAGAAAACAATTCTACCTCGATAATATCCAAGCACTAGTTAAATCCTGGTATAAGTGCATTAGTGTATGGTAGCAAGGGATTATATAGAGAAATAATGGGCATTTTCATTACTATGTTCTGTTATTCTGCAATCAAAAGTCCTAGTTTGACTTGAATGTCCTCATAATAAATAAGCTTATAATACATATTATATTATATGATATGATATGATATGATATGATATGATATGATATGATATGATATGATATGATATGATATGATATGATATGATATGATATGATATTATATTATATTACAGTGGAACCTTGGATTACGAGCATAATTTGTTCTGGAAGCGGGCTCGTATTCCAAATCAAATCTGCCCATAGGAAATAATGAAATAATTTGTTCCACAGCCCAATAAAACAATAAATACAAAAAAATAATTAATACAATATGAAACAAATTAACCTGCACTTTACCTTTAAAAAAAGTTATCCCAACAGATAAGTGTTTCCGTTTGTGCGCGCAGGCGTCGTGTATTTGTGTGTGTGTGTGTGTGTGTGTGTGTGTGTGTGTGTGTGTGTGTGTGTGTGTGTGTGGAATTAGCCCCTTCCCTCTCCTTACACAGTAAAACTCCTTCTCCCTCTAATGAAACTCGCGTGAATCGCGGAATCACTGCTGTAAAGTAAAAAACAAACAAACAAACAAATGAACCAGCACCTTTCCTTTGAAAAGAATCGTGACAGAGCAGAGTTTATGTGTAGAGCAGAGTGTGTGTGTCCGTGTGAAGCAGGGGAGGAGGGGTGTAAAGGCGAGAGTGTGTCAGTGTGTGTCAGTGTGTGTGTGTGTGTGTGTGTGTGTGTGTGTGTGTGTGTGTCGGTGTCAAAAAAACTTTTAAACCATGACTAAACCTAAAACGTTTTTCAAGTCAAAATTTATTAAAAATCTTTGCTCGTCTTGCAGAACACTCGTAAACCGAGTTACTTGCAATCCAATGGTCCACTGTATGTTATATTAGAAAGTTTGTACAAGATGAATCTATTGACTTTTATAACAACAGTGTATAAAAATATTTTAATATTATAACATTTAGACAATCATTCACAACTAAGAACAATTTATCTTTTAACTCCCAGGTGTATTTTGGAAAGAAGTTGAAAAGTGGAGAAGTAACCGATACTGAGACTCAAACCAGAAAGCCAGTGAAAGACACTCTCCTGACAACCATGCTGCCCTGTATAAAAAATGCATTTGCTTATAGAGTATAGGGTCAAGGGCGGGCCAAAGCCCATATCAGGGAGCTCAGAGCACGAGGCTGAAAACACTATGGATGGGGTGCCAAACCACTCAGGACAATGGAAACATTTGCAGAAATAATAATACATTTTGTCACAAAGCAATGTCACAGTAATTAGTAATATTATAGACATTCCTGATCAAGTAAGTACCAAGTTTATTCCACTATAAATCTTTAGCACATAGGGGAGGATAGGTCTGAGGTCTGTCTAGCATGGTGCACATGATCACCATGGCAATTTTGTTCGCTTCACTTACGTGCACACGATGCAGTGTTTCTTAATGAGGTCTCTTTTAACATGAGCATGTAAGGATGGGTGAAAGGGAAAAATGTTGTCTAATTAACCAGTTCTGACATTCTGTCTTATTGTTTATTCATTAACTCAAATGACATCCAATTTCAATGGAGGTTTTAACTAGAAGACTAAATTATTATTTAGATATTAGTTACTTTTTGTCATGGCTGTTGAACATTTTTATCTTAGTTTTCCTCAGAACCGATGTGAGCATTTGCAGTTAAAGAGCAGTGGTGTGTTGTGAAGCAGTACATCAAGTCAAAGTCTCCAGTTGTGAAGTGAAGTGAAGTTACTTTATGAACCAGGAGGAAATCTCCCTTAAGATCTTTACACGGGATTTTCTTTCATGATTATGCTGTATTATTGATTTGCGTTAGTTATAAATCAGTATATTTTCCCACATATATCCACTTATCAGGCTTTACTGTAAACTCTCAGAAGATGTCAGGATTCTCTAGTTGTAAAAGAACGCCCAGGTTTATATTAGAGCCTCTGAGCGGCTCTTGTTTGTGTCCGTGTGTATGAATGGTATTTATCATTATGTGTTTATATATGTGCATGCATGTCTGTGTGTCTGTGTGTGTGTGTGTGTGTGTGTGTGTGTGTGTGTGTGTGTGTGCGTGTGCGTGTGCGTGTGTGTGTGTGTGTGTGTGTTGCTGTTGCTGTTGTCCAGAATGATATTATTGTGTATACCCTGCTGTGTGTGTGAGTGATGAGGCGAGTTTGGAAATGCATTTCTCACAGTGTGAGTGTTCAGCCTCAGCCTGCGCTGTGTGTTAGCGAGCTGTAGCAGTGTGTGGAAAGCCTGCAGGGAGTGAGGCCGATGGCCGATATAAACGTACACACACACACACACGTACACAGAGACACTTCCTCCTCAGCATTTCAGCACGATTAAATGTATGCTTACTCCCATAAATTTATAAAAGCTAACATTTTCCTCTCACTTTCTGTCTCTTCTGTCTAGAACATTGTTTAATTATGCAAGTAAGGAAAATAATCAATGGCTCTGTAGTGTGGAGTTCTCCACTTTTTCCACTCCAGATTTGATTCCTTTCCAATAACAGCCTGTTCTTGGGTTTTATTCTGCTTACATCACAGCATTTTGCAAATGATAATAGTGCTTCATACTTTTTCGCTCTTCCTATCTACATTTTAGAAAAATTGAAGGCTTTTCATGACAATTAATTTCCGTTTAATCTGGGCTGATCCTGCTCCCTGACCATTTTTCTTATTGACACTACAGACTCCATTCACAAGCATTAAAACTTAATCGGTAAATACCCACATTTGGTAACAGTGCCAGTGCATATGATATAGTGCAAATGATATATGTATACAGATTTTATTTAAATAAATGTGCCTTTAGCATAATTCAGAAATTATTCAGACCCACTTCACTTTTTTTTAGTTTATTTATGTATTTATCAGAACGAAAACCACGAGGTCAAAGGAAGTGCCTGCAGAGAGACAGGATTACTGCAGAGCACAGATCTGAAGACGGCTACCAAAAAAAAAAGAAAAGAAATCTCCTGCATTAAAGTTCCCAAGAGTACAGTGGTTTCTATAATTCTCAAATGGAAGAAGCTTGGCACAACCAGGACTCCAAGAGCTGGTCGCCCAGCCAAACTGAGCAATCAGGGGAGAAGGGCCTTAGTAAGAGAGGTGACCAAGAACCCAATTATGTCTCTGACTGAGCTCCAGAAGGACAACCATCACTGCAGCCCTGCCCTTATGGCAGAGTGTCTAGACGGACTCTAGATACGGTCTCTTAATCAGTACCACACACAGTACTGATCCATTTTGCACATCCACACATGCTTCTGCACTCACTCTGGACATTCAGGTCATTCGCTCACAAAGTCCTCACTGCACACCTGCTCACTCATGGACATTATGCACATAAGACACTTTAACATGTCACTTTACTGCATATTTGCACACCCCTGGACATTCCGTTCCTGGTTCATCTCATTTTCTTATTTCATTATATCTTCATTTAATGTATATTTGTAATTACATACATTTTATATTTTATATTTTATTGTATTTTATTCTCTTAGTCAATTTCAGTATTTAGTATTTATTTCATTTATAGATATTCTTCTGATTCCTTCTTAGATTTTCTTTTTTTTCCCTTTCTTGTTCTAAGGTCAGGGCAGTTGCCTAAGCATTTCACTGCATATCGTACTGTGTAGGATTGTGTATGTGACAAATAAAATTAGATTTGATTTGATTTGACTCTCAGACTGTGAGGAACAAGATTCTCTGGTCTGATTAAACCAAGGTTGAACTGTTTCGTCTCAATTCTAAGGCTAATGTCTCCACCACTTGTCACCTGCTCAATACCATCTCAACAGTGAAGCATCATGCTGTGGGGGTGTTTTTCAGCAGCAGGGATTAACAATTAACAGCACTACCTATATATCCCTGTGATGGTCTTCATGAGAGCCACTTTCTTCATGGAGCTGACCTTCATGTCTTAAAATAACAACTGACTGTTGTTGTTGATGATGTTACTTAATTGCCTGATGCCATGTATGTTATTTCATAAAAAAAACAATCCAGTACTGTTATATGATGGAGAAAATAACATAGGACACATGTACACAAATCTATGGAAAAATGACCTTCGACCCTACAGTATAACCAGATGAGGGACTTTATATGAAAATGACCAAAAAGGAAAAACTATGGGGAAGAAGTGTTAAAAAAATCAATCAATCTGTTATTGTGGTTTATCCACAGTGTCCAAGTGTTTATTATAGATAAATGCATGAATGAATAAATACATTTTTAACATTCAAGACCCAGCCAAATCATCTTTCTTTTCAACTCCAGCTTTTTATTTTGTCACTTTACCTCCCACCGCACCTTACGGTCGGTCCTTTCTCCCACTTCGTATCTGTGGACCTCTGCTTTCTCTCGCTCCTTTGTTTCATCAGAGTCCTCCTTGCCTCCTGACTCATGGTGCGCATCATCAGTGTAGCCGCTGAATGAATTTAATCAGTCCTTCCTTTGATGAATGCCTTGCCGGCCTCCAAAAAGGTTAGGCGTTATTAGTAATCAAGCAGAACTCCGGTAAACAGCAATATCTCAGCCATGGCCTGTAGGAAGCTCTGTGCACAGATTAGAGCACAGTGAGAAGAAAGAAAAGAGGAGAGAGAGAAAAAAAAAAAAAAAAAGTCTCTACCGAGAGCTCGATGGAGCTCATCTGTCGCCATGAAAGGAACATGACGCAGTGGATGTTTATTTCATTTGTCAAGCTGCCCACATTATGTGTGCTGTGGCTTCTGTTGCAAGTGAAGTGAAAGGACTGGCACTTTAATTCCCAATGGCAAGTGTAAGCAGGATTTCCATTGTTATGAGATGCACTGAGTGTGGACACATATTAATATTTATCGCTACAACCATTAGAGAAATATTCCTGATCCTAATTACCTTCCTGTTCATTTTGTTACATCCTGATAAAGTAACTGCAGACATTTACACTTGTGATTAAATTTGTCAGGTTAGTAAAACTGAAATCAGATTTCTGAATCATACATTATTATGCAAGTCACTCAACAAACAAGCGAGCAGTGCAAGTGTGCTCATTTTTCATCTTAACACGTTTTTCTATTGTGAGCACTCCTGCATAATTTACCACGTTTTATGCTCCTTAAAGCTCTCAGAAAGACAAACTGGTAATCATGTTAACGGTTTTTTTTGTCCTTCTATGGTGTCTTAGCGATGTTTATATGTCAGTGAGATCTGGTGCTGCCTTGCCCTTGTATTGACATTTACTGAGCTACAACTCATGAAACATTCAATGAGAAGAGTTGGTTAGGAGGAGTGGTGTTTTTTTTCCCTCTGTCCACATGAGGCACACAGGGATGTGCACGGTTGGTGCCTGGAGATGACACGGATTCAATAGGTTTAAGAGTGACTGTTGTCGCCGCTGAACATTTCAGTCATTCATAAAGGTAATCAATTAATGATGTTTGGTGTTAAGCTGAAGAGTTATTTTGGAAATCATTCATTTTATACAGTATGGTTTTTATACAGTAGATAAACATGCAGGGGTAAGGCCATATTTAAGCAATATCACACAAGATGGAATGCTGTTGTGCCGAATATCATCACGGCTTGAATGCAGACTAATATCACGGCCAGGCTGATAGTCAGTACAGCAGCATGACCTCAAGCATGATATTGCTTTCATACAAAAGTTCTAAAAACACCATTTATCAACAGATTATGCAGGTTTGTTTATTTATTTGTTTATTTATTTATTTATTTATTTATTTATCAGTTATTTTGCTCCACCAACACCACAGATCCATTGGTCACTCGCAGAGCTGACGACCAGTGTTGGGTGACGATACTTTTTAAAGTAACTAATTACATTACAAAATTACTGTCTTCACAAAGTAACCAGTTACATTACTGTGTTACTTTCTGATAAAAGTAACTAGTTCGAGTACTTTTTTCCTTTGTGCTTCCTCATACGTGTTGTTTGGCCCATAATCTGTTAACTACCAATACCCCTATTTCACCTATGGCCGTGAGTACGGTTCATCATGATTCACCGCGAGTTTCGGCGCTGTGATTAGGTTTCCATCTTTCCGCGCTTCGGTCCTCACATAGTCAAACCGGCATAGGTGAGATAGGGGTATAACAGCAGGAAAAACAGAGGGGGGCAGGTTATCGGGGGCGGGGCTTGTAGGATGACTTCCTCTCTCTCTCACAGACACACATACATACACACACACACACACACACACACACACACACACACCAATGGATTGGGAATGATTTGTCTGAATAACGGATTACATTTTTTAAAAAGTAAATGAATATTTGAATGGCGGACCTAACGCATTACGTAGATTACCGTACAGTACCATAATCAACAGGGGTGAAAGCACAGTAGTAGTAGTAGTAAATTCTTCCTGGTACTATGTAGCCAAAAGATGAGAAGAATAAACAATGGATGTGGTGGATCGTCCTGACAAACTTATGAGATTTACTTTATGTTTCCACTTATTCCACTTTAAATTATTAGCTAATCTCCAGGTTCTGGGGTTGCATCCCAAATAGCATCAAATGTGCACTATACAGGGTGAATAACCCTTGTACCACCCACCAAGTAGTGTCCTTGATCAGGGGTTAATGAAGGATTTGGGATTTAGCCTTGTGTAAAATGCTATTTAGCTTTGTAGCTTGCGTGAGCTGTGGATAAAACAACAAACAATTCAGAGACAATTTAGAACAACTTTGAAGCAGTACTTAATGAGATAACGTGTTGTTTAAGGTGATATAACATAATCAGATGTGTTTTTTTGCTGAAAGCGTTTCTATCGCTGATTTTGAATGTGGGTTTTGGCAAGCAGCTGCCCTCTCCTCAGGACTGCTGACCATAAAGACATACTCTCACCCATGCTGGTGACCGACAGTGACTGTAATTAGTTATTGTTAGAACACCTGTCATGTATGAGTGATGCATCTAGTGATAGGTACCAATTCTGTTATGCTGCATCATCACCACTTGTGAAATGCATTTAATTTATTCAGATTTCTCGGCACAGCCTAACTGTTGTATAATTAATAATGAATAAAGCCAGGCAAAAAAAGAGAGAGAGAAAGGAAATCAGTAATCAGAGACAATATCTAAAAACAGGCAGAAAGTCGGCCGTTGTGCAAACAACAAACTGAGGGGAAAATGTGGAAAACAGGGTAAGATAAAAGAAAAAACAATCACAGACAGAGTCATAACAAAAAAGACTCATAAGAATGAAAACAAATCACTGGTAGAAAGCAGAAAGCAACAGCATCGTGTTGCCAGCTGCATTCGTGCAGCATTTGGTGCGAGAGGGGAAATCATGAAACTTAAATTCTGTTGTGGATGCAGAATTAACAATGAAAATGAATAAATTGCTGCAACATCAACATTAACCACATACCGATTCTTATACTGCACTTGTGTGGATGAGTCAGCTGAAATTGATCCAACCTGAGTGCGCAGTACGTCCATCGACAGAGTCCTCATTCTACAGATATCTATGAGTGGCCTTCACTGGATGGAGGATGTGATGTCTCCAGCAGCATTTAATATTGACCAGGGAGGTGAATAACAATGCCTGCCATGATTCCCAAAATGAGTCTGGATGATCCTCTAAATTAGCTGAGTGTGATCTGATCGTGATATGAAAACCATCACTGTGAAAGAATTCCTTCACACAGCACTGATCAGTTTGCAATTCACTGTGCCATGGGGCAAGGGCTTTATTGACATTTTATTTCATTCTCTACTCATACTTGATACCAAAGTGGTGATTGTCCATTACAGCAAAAAAAAAAAGAGGCTAGATCAGCTGACACGTTCGCGCATTAATTCATTGAACTACATAAAAAGCAATTACAAGGGACCTCATGGGGATCATAAGAACATTAACAAGGCCTCCATGTCTGATAATGGAATTTTACAATGCTTGTTTTCTAACCATTCGAATCCTGGCATAGAAAAATACTGACTGTTGCATTTACTCTTGCTACAAATTATGACTACTCACCTTCTCTTTTTACAAGTAATAATAATCCCTCACTCACCACTTTTCTAGAATGTTCAATCCGAATCCTGAATTTCTCTAATTCGCATTTGCAGGTAGTAGTGCAGCTCTTCTGCTTTCAGCTATGACCCTGAAATCAGTGTTTCCATCAGAACTGACCCGGAGAGATAAGCCATACCCCGTTCAGCAATCAGGAACAGCTCACATAAACACTTAGACATGATGACAGGCTATGGTAGCTATTTCCATAATCATCCCCTGTAGAGAACACTCAGCTCATCTTGTAAAACTAGAAAAGACATATTTTCCTATTCACACAGTCTGGTGTTTCACTATGCCATAAAAGATAAAACATTCAAAGTCAGCAACTTAAAAGTTATACTGCTATTTTAGCAGGGAAAGTTTCTCATATGTAGTGTCAGGTTATGCAGCTGTATGCTGTACTAAGATGTTTTTCTATGCTTCACATTCACATTATTACATTTACTTATGAATATACATGTTCAAAGGAGATTATATATATATATATATATATATATATATATATATATATATATATATATATATATATATGTGAACACAAAAAAAAAATATTAGCCAATCACATTGCAGCAACTCAATACATCTAAGCATGTAGACATGGTCAACCTGCTGTTCAAACCAAGCATCAAACCGAAGAAAGCACCAGAATGGAGACGAAAGCTGATTGAAGTGACTTTGAATGTGGTCTGGTTGTTGATGCTGGATGGGCTGGTCTGAGTATTTCTAAAACTGCTGATCTACACGTCCATCTACGTCCATCTCTAGGGTTTTGGGGGCAAAAAGGACTTGCTGATGTCAGAGGTCAGATGAGAATGGCCAGACTGGTTTGAGGTGATGAAAAAGAAACAGTAGCTCCAAAAAACAACAACAACAACAAAAAAAAACACTTGTTACAACCGAGGTATGCCAAAGAGCATTTCTGAACCCATAACACATTGAACCTTGAAGCCATTTTAAGTAGCAGAATACCATACTGGGTGCCATTCCTGCCAGCTATGAACAGGAAACGGAAGCTACAATTCTCAGAATTCAACCGAAGATTGGCATTTGTGCATGTTGTACTCAAAGTGCCACAGTCTACCAGAGCTGACCATGTCCATCCTTTTATGACACCAGGATAAATCACAAAGCGTTGGCACTCTATTGGATTGAGGCCAGGTGGCTTTAGAGACTATCTGCATTCAGTGGACTCACAGCCATGCTCATGAAACCAGTTTAAGATGATTTTAGCTTTGTGACATGGCGATTATCCTGGTGTCATAAAAGGATGGACATGGTCAGCAACAATGCTCAGGTAAACAGTAAATTCACATCTAACAAATCTGCAGCAACTGCATGATGCTGTCATGTTAATATTGACCAAAATCTCTATGGAATGTTTACAGCAACTTGTTGAATGTATGCAAAATAATAGATGTTCCCGGAACGCCATCTATTTTACTGTATCTCCTAATCCCAGAAAAAATCCTTGCCCTGCTCCTTGGCTATCAGATGTGTTGGAAGTAAGACCTGCAGAGAGAAGGAGGAAAGATCACAATTCGATACAGATCTTGTCTCTTACCGTACTCTCCTGTCTAAATTGTCATCTGGTGTGTCTGTTGCTAAGACTGCCTTCTACAAGGCTGGAAAATTCTGCAAAACCTCCTTGCAAGTTCCACAACATCTGGGGATCTGCCTGAGAGTACGTCTCTGAACATGGACGGGACAAAACATATGGTTGTTGGCTTTGGAAGAACACCACTCTCTGCTGAACATCAATGAGTTATCCATGTAGATCAAGAGCAACAAACTCCTTGATTTTCCCAACAAAAAACGGGAATTTGCTGTCCAGCAGCCCTGATTTGATGCACCAAATTTGATCTAACAATGTGTTTGCTGATCAACAAACTTTCAATTGTATCTGTGGCAGTGGTGGTAGGGCAAGAGCCAACCTGAGCAACACATAGATATGAGAAGGTGAGTGCATCAGTACTTCAAAGTAAATTAGCTTGTAGAACATTTAAAAAATGTTATATTCAGACTCATGACCTGTCTCCCATCATCCTTCAGTACAATAACCTGTTATGCCCTGTTGTTGATGGCTAATATGTAAAATGATCAAACTATTTTTAAAAGTTTTTTCTTTCCCCAACTTTTTGTGTACATAAATTAATCCACCAATGATTAATTATTTCAATGATCACCTGACCTTGAAAACCCTGTTTAATTATCAGACTTAAAATATTGCCTCCTTTCTTCCCCTTTCTTCGAAATGCCACTTGTTTATTTAGATTGTAGAATAAATATTTAACAAATCATTTTAATTGCTGAGCTGGCTATCATAGTGTATGTTTGACGTATGTTAACTGTTAAAAAAAAAAAAAAAAAAGAAAGATAAATAGAGGAAATTCATAAAATGTACATGTTTATATGAACGATTTTCAGTTGAATTTGATGTTTCTAAACATTTTAGAGAAATTTAGCATAAACTCTCAATGCTAGTGCAATGTGTCTGACTAGTTAAACTTGAAAATGTTGAAACCTGCAATAGGTCTCTGGCATTGAAACCCCAAGGTTATCAAAAACAGGTTGTTCATTTAGCTAGTTCACAGCATACAGCATTTAGGCATGAAACAGCACCTGCTCTCTGCTCACTCCAGTCTGATATTTCTGCCTCTACACCACTGTCCTCATTGTCATCTGCACGCTGCTTCGATAAACCCTTTATCCTGGTACACTTTGTTGCATCAGCCAGTAAATCCTTTTTCTGTTTTTGGCACACTTTTCCTGCACAATGAATCCTACTGCAGCTTTTCTTTCTATCCATGTTTCGGGAACACATCCTCAATACTTTGAACAAATGCTACATGCTTTCAGTTGTGATGGCAACAGACATGTACTATTATGGGTTGCACGAACCCAAGCTCTGGAACTAAGATATATCAATCAATTAAAGATATCATCATTAATTGATTGATTGGTTGATGAAGGACCAGCTCTCACCAAATTGGTTGACAGGGAAAATTCCCAACTTCCTGATGGCCAGTCATATTGTCATGTACAGTACCTGTTGCACTCAAGGGAGCCATCCGGAATAAAACCACTCTGGAACCCAAGGACATCTGCAACTACTGATCAATATTACTTCTCTTACTTCTTTCTAAAATCTTTGAGCAGACTGTCTGCAATCAACTGTCTTTCTATCTCTTACATTGGCATAACTTCCAAGATTCTAACCACTCTGGTTTCAAAGCAGCACATGGCACATACACTGCACTTTTAGCTGTCACTGAGAAGTTACACGTTGCTAGATCAGCCCAAATGCCACCAGTCTTCACCCTTCTTCACCTTTTAGAAGTTATCCAAAATAATTTTCTGTCCTTTCTCACAAGTGCATCCGGTGGCACAGCATGGGAATGGTTTGCCTCCTACATATTGAGTGATGTGGAGGGAATCCACTTCTGCAGCACAAACGTACTTTGTCCTCTTCTACTTGGTCCTCTCTTGGTGACATTATATACTTCTATGCAGATGACACTCAACTCATCAACTAGTGCCCTCCTACAGACACACACGTTTCTGCTCAGATCACCACATGTCCAGCAGAGATCATATATTTGATGGATCAGCATCAGAAGTATTCATTAATTTCTATCCACATAGGCCACTTAGGTGTTGAGTTTCTTTTCATTTTGAGAATGTACTACTGCAACTTGCTCCTGGCAGGTCTGTCTCTATGTGCCATTTGACCACTTCAATTGACCCAGAATGTAGATGCATTACTTATTTTAAGTATGTATTGCAACACTCATTCTATTGGCTTCTGATAGCTGACCCGGTCAGATTTAAAATACTGTCACTTGACTGCAAAGTAAAAAATGGACCAGTACCTACTTGAAAAGCTGAATCATTTGCAGTCTACAAACAATGACATTCACCAAGACATCACAGACAGAGACTTCAAATCAGTGATGTTATGTCAAACAGTTATTGAATGGTGCTGGACTTAATAATACACTGTATGTGCAAACCCCCCATGACAAAGCAGCTTTATACAATCAAAAGTATAATTTAAGTTTGTATGAAATGTGAATGTGTACGAGTCAAAATGGTCAGATAGTCCCTGATGAGCAAGCCGAGAGCCAGAAGGAAACACAGACATGAGGGCTCCCTGAGATGTAAAGCAACCAATCACCTCATCGTCAACAAACCTGAGTGATCAATGAGAGTGGGGAAGACAGCATCTAAACATACCAGTTCACTCTAACTTCTTCTCAGCCCATGAGTCCCCCAGATCTGCTCCTTTACCTAAGGTTAATCTATTTACAAAATGCTTGGTTAAATAAATAGGTTTTTAGCCTAGACTTAAACCCTGAGACTGTTTCTGAGTCCCAAACACTATTTGGAAGACTGTTCCATAACTTTGGGGTTTTGTTAAAAAAAGCTCTCCCCCCTGCTGTAGTTTAGGTGGTACTGACAAGCAGTCTGCATCCTTTGATCGAAGTAGGCGTGGCGGATCATAAGACACTAGCAGTTCACTCAGATACTGCGGCGCGAGACGATTTAATCCTGTACAGTATATGTCAAAAGTAGTATTTTAAAATCAATGCGAAATTTCACAGGGAGCCAATGAAGTAAAGATAATAAGGGTTATGTGCTCGTATCTTCTGGTTTTACGAATTGCCAAGTTGGCATAAATACAAATATATTTCTGAAATCAGATGGAGTGTGTGATTAGTTCTACTATAATTCATCTTTTTTAAACTGCATATTTAGTAATGAATCCTGCAACATTTATCTTGCAGACCAGCTTGAACACATTATGCATAGGAACTGTAGTTTAATATTAGACTCATGTTAAGTTGAGATCACTCAAAAATATATGAAAATATTTGTTATTTTAATTTAATCATTTAATAAAAATAGGTAAGCAACAACGTGCACGTCTAAGATGATTGATTTTTTGATTGGCTGTGTGTGTCTTCTAAAAAAAAATTGATATTAACTGTCACCCTGGAATCCAGTCTTCTAACAATAGTAATTTCTCATATTATTATTATTATTATTATTATTATTATTATTATTATTATTATTATTATTATTGGTTTGAAAGATGTTCTTAACCATTGCTCTCAGTTTCTGTCAAGGTAAGGTGGTAATAATAATAATAATAATAATAATAATAATAATAATAATAATAATACAATCATTTGGTGAAAAGAAAAATCCAGTGTATGTATTATTTGACAACATTTGACATGTACATTAATATTTATTAACATTGTCACAAAAAAATTCTTATGCAAAAAGTTAGAAACCAAAAGGTTACAAGAAAGTGTAACATCAAACACATTACAAATATAGTAAGTTGGTTATGATAATTAGAAGGTGATTAAAAATGTTGCTCATTCTCCAAGTCTCCACATATTTAAATATTGCTCACTGGTACAGATTATCCTCCTTCAGGTTTGGCAGGTCTGATTTTGTAGCAACACCATGTACTAAGAAAAAAGGAAGTGGTGCTACAGAAGTAAATATCACGTGATAGAGTTGAACATCTTTCAGAACTCTCACAACTATGTGTAACTGACACCTAAATAAAAACTCAGGAACAGTGAAAACCAGGAAATATCACACCATCATCTCACCATCCCTGTGGATAGCAGAGCTCTTTTGGATAATTGGATTAGTAAGTGCTTCAGATTGTTTAAAAGAAGCCTTGAGTACATAAAGTACCTAATTGGGTAAAATTATAGCCTTGTTTCTCTACTTGCAAAAGAATTGGACACCAACCGTGCCTTGGGTGATTGACTATAATTTAACTAAGTGGGAAATTTTGTGTAACATTGATCTCCCCCCCCAATCCTTTTGTAAAATGAGAAAGAAGACTGGCTGCACTGAAGGCTGAACAGTCTTGAGGTACCGAGTTCCACAGTAGCATCTGGATTTAACCGAGTTCAGCTACAATTAAAGAGACACTGCATTTTTGTTAAACACCACTCCTAGAGGCGGGGTGGCATGAAAAATGCATGGTATGGCTACAAGTTGACATGGTGTTGTAGCAGAAGAGCAAGATTTATGGATTTTTTTTTGTTGCAAAATGTGATTTGAATTCAATAAATGTGTTACTGTGTAGCATCCTTAAAATTTGACCAAACACACAAATATGAAAGAAAAAAAAAAGTAAAATCCATTAGATTCTGAACAACAACATTTAAATCACCTAAATTCAAAGAAAAATAAATAAATGCAGTGGTGGTATGGTGGTTTAGTGGTTAGCACGGTCACCTTGTATCCTCAGGGTTGAGCGATTGATTCCTGCCTCAGGGTCTGTATGCATGCTTGGTGTGTTTCCTCCCTCGGTCCAAAGACATGCAAATACAGTGGAACCTTGGATTACGAGCATAATTCGTTCTGGAAGTGGGGCTTGTATTCCAAAACACTCTTAAACCAAATCATCATTTCCCATAATAAATAATGAAAACACAAATAATTTGTTTCACAGCCCCCAAAAATAAATATATAAAAATAATTAATACAATTAATAAAATGAAAATAAAACAAATTAATCTGCACTTTACCTTTTAAAAAAGTAAAAATAAATCCTGACAGATAAGTGTTTCCGTTGGTGTGCGCAGTATGTATATGTGTGTGTGTGTGTGTGTGTGTGTGTGTGTGTGTGTGTGTGTGTGTGTGTGTGTGTGTGTGGAATTAGCTCCTTCCCTTGCCTCGTTTTACACAGTAACACTCCTGCTCACTCTCCCCACCTCGCTTTTTAAGATTCACAACATTCACACACACACAAACACACACACACAATGGAAACACAGTTTTAACAGGAAAAAAAGCAATCTCTCTGAGACTGGACTGGCATGAGCGTATATTAACAGACTCACTTAAGTTTCACAACAAACGGACACACACAAACACGGAAACACAGTTTTAACAGGGAAAAAAGAAATCTCTCTGACCTGGCCTGAGCGCATACTAAGGGAATCACTGCTGTAAAGTAAAAGAAAAAAACAAATGAACGAGCACCTTACCTTTGAAAAGAATCGCGACAGAGCAGAGTTTATGTGTGTTTGTGAAGCCAGGGAGGGGGTGAAAAGGCGAGAGAGCGTGTGTGTGTGTGTGTATATATGTGTGTGTGTGTGTGTGTGTGTGTGTGTGTGTGTGTGTCGGTGACAAACTGCGCGCGCACACTCATAAGAGACGAGCAGAGTTTCTGTGTGTTTGCGAAGCCGTGGGGGGGGGGTGAGAGAGTGACGCTCGGTGTCAAAAGAAGAGTTGCATCGTGATACATGATACTCAGCGCTCGTAAACTAATACTTGCTCGGTTTCTGAATAAAAATTTATTAAAAATCTTTGCTCGGTTTGCGGAACACTCGTAAACCACATTACTCGCAATCCGAGGTTCCAGTGTAATAGGCTAATTGGCACCCACGCATTGCCTGAAGGGTGTGAGCATTTGTATGTGTGCCCTGTGATGGATCAACACTTTGTCCAGGGTGTACCATGTCTAGTGCCCTAATCTCCTGGAATAGTCTCTAAGCCCCCTGCGACCCTGTGCAGGATGAAGCAGTATAGATCAGTGGTCTCAAACTCAGTTCCTGGAGGGCCGCAGCCCTACAGAGTTTTGTTCCAACCATAATTAAAAACACCTGATCCAACTAAACAAGTCATTAAGGCTGAATTTGAAAACAACAACATGGTATGTATGTTGGAGCAGGGTTGGAACAAAACTCTGTAGGGCTGCGGCCCTCCAGGAACTGAGTTTGAGACCCCTGGTATAGATGATGAGTGAGTGGAATAAATGCAGTCTTACTTTGGAATTTATTTTCTTTTTAAGTGAGATATATCTAAAATGTAAACATTCTATTTCAGATTATTGTTTTATTGTTCTGAGATTGACAGATTAAAATTCATGTTATAAAGGTTCAGGACATGATTTTTCCCACCGTAATACTGTATATACCTCAACCTTTTAAATGTGTCACTTGCTATTCTTTTAATATGAAAATACTAAGTAATGTAAAAGAGATTCTGTATTTGCATTTTCTATTATCTCTATATATTGATATTGTTTGAATCATGTGAATTTGCACTTAAGGTCCCAAATTTTTCTTTTTTTAACAAGTTAACACAGGTCTCACAGCTCTCAAACTCAAATTATTTCACTACACACTGTTCTGTGGCTATGTACTGTAAATGACCTACTGCTGAGCTGCACCCTGTCAGAGAACAACAGAGCTGAGCAACAACCCAGGGGAGGGGCTAATCTTATATGAGGTCACATGGCTAATACAATGTGAAACAAATTGACTAAAAAGTAAATGTTGCATAGTGGGTTCCTTTTAAGTGTTTTTTTTATTTACATGAATAGATCTACTGTACCAAATTTGATTAATGATTTTTATACAGTTTGTAAGCGTGACCATTAGATGAGCTGGGAGATTTTTTAATTCTCCATACAAGAGACGAAAAGTCCAAGTTTTATTACCTCTTCTTCACACCACCAGGTTCCTAATTTAAATAAACCTAAAGTATGGATTGATTCATTTTGTATTTGCTGATATGTTAAACACCAGATCAACCATTTATATCCACACCATGAACTGGACATGAAGCACATCCAAGCAGTTCATTATCAAAGCCTGACCTCAAACTGACACATCTGTTCACTTTATGTATTGGACATAAAACATAAATGATGACCTGTGCATCAATTCTCAGCGCTGGAAAATGGTGTGGACACAGATTCACAGCGAGAGCATGATGTGCCTAAAAAAAAGGACTATTGATTAATAACGTCTCTCTTCACTACCTTTACCTTCTCAGTATGTGACCGTACCTTCCACACTTTCATATAATGGACCACGTGGAAAAAGTTGGTATTTAGAGAAGTTGGTTACTTAACAGACTATGTACAAGTATTCATAATTTTTTATTTGGATAATATAGTTAGTACGCCCTCTTTCAATTCTATGTTTTTGTGTAAACACAATAAAAAAAACATCAGATCATAGTGGGTCTTAGGCAAATACAACCAAATACAAATAACAACATGTAACTTGTAGTTTTTTCAGTGTGCCATTATTTATTTAACAAAAATTCAGCTGAAATGGGAAAAAAATGTGGGCAATACTAAATATTCCCATGATTTAATAGTTTGGATATCCACTTATAGCAGCAATAACTTAAAGAAACTGTTTTCTTTATGACTTTATGTCTCTCATGTCTCACGTCGTTGTGAAGGAATTTTGACCCATTCTTCTATACGACGATAGAAGATACTTCATTGAGGTTTTTTGGCATTCACTTAAGATCCTGCCACAGCATTTCAGTTGGGCTGAGGTCTAGACTTTGAATAGGCCATTTTAAAACCTTGATTCTTCTCTTTTTCAGCCATTCTGATGTAGATTTACTGGTATGGTTCTAATCATCCTCACCCTGTTACATGACCCAATTTTGACCAAAGTTTACTTGTCGGACAGATGGCTTCACATTGGCCTCTAAAATAGTGTGGTCTACAGAAAAGGAGATGGTGAATTTAATGTCTGTGACCAGGCCCAGATCCTGTGGCTGCAAAACAAGCCCAAATCATCCCCTCATCACTGCATGCTTGTCAGTGGGGCAGAGGTATTTCTGCTCAAATGCTGTTTGGTTTTGGTCAGACATGTTGCTGGAAATCAAGGCCCAATAACTCCACTTTGGTCTCATTTGAACCTCATGTTTTTTTTTTTTTATTAAACAGAAGAGGCTTTCTCCTGGCCACCTCTTAGACCTTAACATTTAACATGCTCAGCAAGGCCTGGAGGGTCTGAGATGTAGCTTTTGGGATTTTTGTATTTCTCTGAGCCCTGCAAGGTCTTATCTTGGGGTAAAGGTGCGGAGACATCCACTCATGGAAAGATTGGCAACTGTCTTGAATGCTTTCCACTTCTGAATAATCTTTTTTGTTTGTAAATGGGATATAACCCATTACAGATTGATGTGCAGCACCAGTTGCTTCTCTAACACTATTACTTGTCTTTGTCTTTCCCTCTTGGAATTGCTGCTTTTATAGAGGTCTGCACACCTTCTGATGATCAGTTAACAAGGGTTGATGATTAGCAGCACCTGACTACAACTTACCCTCTTAAATCCTGTGAAAGCAGTATGGGGGTATTTACTATTGACCATGTGACTTTTGTTTTTGGAATAATTTTTGTCAAATGAATGTTTTTACAGTGAAAAAAGTTATATGTTGTTGTTCTACTGAGGTTATACTTAATACTCAAGCCCACTATAATTAGTTGATTGTTACTGTTTTACACAAAAGAGGGTATACTAACTTTTGAACATGCCTGTTTAAGCTTTTACCACCAAAGTTGTTCAATTTCAAATATAATTTTACATTCTTGGCACAAGTCTCCTGTGTCTAGCTGCTGTAATGGAAGAGATATTTTTATACCTTCATAAGTAGTTCATCATATGATGCATTCTTCATAATGAAAAAATAAACTGCCCGGCCAAAAAAACACCACCTGGATTCAACTAAGCAAATAGTAATTGGATAATTACTGCAGTGATTAATATGTTTCAACTGGCAACAAGTTATACAACCCTAATTGATGCACTGAGTCACTTCTCATTTCTGTCAGAAGACATATCCATAATCTGTTTCAGAACTGTTGAATTATTGTCCTGCGTCAAGCAAAGAAAACAACTAAGGAGATTGCTGAAACTGCTATTTAAAAACTGTGGTCAGAAAACATCCTGAATGAGTGTGAGGGTGTGACACTTAAACGATTAGTGAAGTCAAACTTGACCAACAGAAGTGATGCACCCTTTATGCCTAGTGGCTACCGTACAAGCCTGTGTGAGCAGTGTCATGATCTGGTGTTGCTTCTGTTGGTCAAGTCTAGGTTTATCAACATTATGTGCCAAAAAAATAGGTCAGCTAATGACCTGAATGCACAGGTTTTTCCATCAATGGATTTTTCTTCCCTTATGGCACAGGCATATTTAAAGATGATAATGCCAGGATTCATCAGGCTTAAATTTTGAAAGAGTGGTTTAGGACGCATGAGACATCATTTTCACTCATGCATTGGTGACCACATAGTCCAGACCTTAACCCAATTGAGAATCTTTGGCATGTGCAGAAGAAGGCTTTAGACAGAGATCCAATTCTCCCATCATTAATATACAGTAGGAATGCATTAATACATTAATGCGACTCTGGATGTAAATAAATGTTGTGACATTGCATAAGCTTATCGAAACAATGCCACAGCTGTATTTTTCTTTTTTTTTTTGGCTTGGCTTGGCAGTGTATA
Organism: Clarias batrachus; assembly: GCA_003987875.1. NCBI lineage: Eukaryota > Metazoa > Chordata > Actinopteri > Siluriformes > Clariidae > Clarias > Clarias batrachus. The sequence goes on from QMIH01001070.1 coordinate 76,604, forward strand.
TTATAATAGTAAACAATGTGTGGTTGGAAGAATGAACCACTTCAGAATGTACTGTGATAGAAAAAGAATTGTACCACCTTATCAATGATTATGTTTTAGCAAAGCTTACTACAAACAAAATAAGTTCAGAAAACAAAGTAGTGTATAATTAGACGTGTTAGAAGTACATCAGAATGAAACTAAGAGTACTCGAAAGAAATGCAGGTCAATTTCAGTCAGTTAATTAGGCTTAGTGAGCATGCTTGACTTCTTGTTAAATATTTTGTAAGTGAAAAAAAGAAATGTTAAATTTGTGTAATGGAATTGCTCTGTAACATGACATTATTGACATGATTCTCACTGTGTTGTATAAATAAATTTCACTTGATTTAGTGGGGATTTTTATTTTCAGTGTTGTACAGCAGAAAAGTGTTTAGCCTGGCCTCTCTCCACTGCTGATAAGAGCATTCAAAGTTCCTATGAATTTACACACTCAGCATTCTCGTGTCTCAATGGACCTTCATGTTGTGCCATGCTGTGATATGCAGAGAATTTTGTGGATTGTATAATCTTAATTCTGCGCCCAACTAAAGGTTACAACTCACGGTATGAAGAAAGAAAAAAAGAAAACATTTTGCAGCAACAGAAGTCAAAAGTGATGTTATTCGAAATGTACTGAGCAGTTTTTTTACTAACACAGAATTTTTTGAGTCTTATTACCTTTACACTATGTAGAGATTGACAACAAGAACTTGTTGGGATTTTAAAAAAACAATTAAATGTTTTTATGAATGGTTAACATATAATGCTGTTTAATTAGTATAAAATGTAAGGACTTCAAAGTTTCTGTCATATAAAAGTAATAAACCACATCAGGATGTGCTGATATTGGAACACGAATAACATCGCCATGGTTACAGTAACTCCAGCCTTGTTGCTGGTTATTTTCCCAAAATCCTACAACCCCAGTTGTCTACTTCCTTAAACATATAAGTAGAGTCACTGGAGATTGAGAAACTTTGTAACTTCATCTTTACTTTTGTACATTTTTTAACATCTTGTATGAAGATAAATATTTTGAACACATCCCCATGGACAAATCGATTCCCACCACATATCATGTGACTTATGTGGATATTAATATAACCTGATTCATAGTGTATCTCGCACTCTCGTGGGCAGTTAACAGTTGTTGTTTTTTTTTTTTTTTCATTCAATCTATTTATGTTTGCCTTTATTTCAGAGAGTCAACTAAAAGGAGAAATCTGGAGGAGGAAGATAAATTGTGGCTTTTTGTTTATATAATGCACTAATCTTTGTAACTGAGTGTGCGGCTCATGAGTGGGTTTTATTTCACTTTTAGAGGAGAAGTACCAAAAAGTATAAACAACTTACTAGGATTAGTTCTGAAGAGCCGATTTTTTAAAGATTGATTTACAGAGCTGCTCAGTAAGAAAAACAGAAATGCTAAATGTCCTTTTTCACTCCAGCCTGGCCTTTCTTATTTATTTATTTATTTACTGGTCATTCAAACTGACATTTATTTTTAGAGTTATCTTCATTAAAATTGTATATCTAAATCTGACTTTTTTTTTTTTTGCTCTGCACTAAATAAGCATGGGAGAATATTTTGGTCTGCGTCAACAAACTGCATATTTCGGTAGTTATTAAAAGCTCTTTTAAAAGGTACAAAAATATATACAGTACTCACTATTATTTTTTTGTAGATTTTTTTGCCTTGTATGCCTCTTTTAGATTCTGATTAGAAAATAGATAAATGAATAAATAAGCAAGTCTAAGACTTTAGCACATTTTTTGCTGATGATAGAAAGATAGAGAAGATAAAAAGTGAATGTGAATAACCAGTTGTCCCTTAAACCTGCTAGCTGTTTGTGCCACCCTTTAGCTGCAACAGCAGCTATCAAGCATTCCAGATAACTACCAATAAGTCTTTCACATCGTCATGGAGGAATTTTGGCCCACTCTTCTACCCAGAAATTTTTTAATTCATCCACATTAGAGGGTTTTTGAGCATGAATTACTTGCTTAAGGTCATGTTACGATCTCTCAGTTGGATTAAAGTCTGGATTTTGACTAGGTCACCCCAAAACCATAATTTCAGAGGTGGAATTGCTGGTGTTTTGGATGATTGTCCTGCTTTATAACACAATGAACTGGACATTAAGATTACAAACTGATGGCTGGACATTCTCCTTAAGGATTTCCTGGTAGAGAGCTGACTTCATGGTTCCATCGATTATGGCAAGTTGTCCAGGTCCTCAAGCTGTTTTCTTCATTTGTGGATAATGTATCACTATGGTTTGCTGGAGTCCCAAACTTCGTAAGTTTGTATGAAATTTGATGTGTATGAATCAAAATAGTCAGATAGTCCCTTAGTCCCTGATGAGCAAGCCTAGGGCGAGAGTGGCAAGGAAAAACTCCCTGAGATAGCAATAGGAAGAAACCTTGAGAGGAACCGGACTCAACAGGGAACCAAACCTCATTTGAGCGAAACAGAAAGCAGGAATTGATCTGCATTCAATACTGTGTGTTAGCTGACAGGCAGTTCAGTTTAACAGTTGATGTTAATTGATGTTAATATGGAGTTCAGGTAGTCTCAGGTAGACTTGTAGGGAATTCCAGTCTTGAACTATTGAGTGACTGCAACCAAGTCAAGTCCTCAGAGAAACAGCTGTCACCATCAGTTGAGGCCAGAAGCGTCTTCATGGTAGAGTGTAACCGTCCCCAGATACCACACGCATCCCAAAGAGACCAAACGGGGCATCCATGTGACGAGATCTCCAACCAGAAGCGGGGCACCAGGATGAGTCAGACAAGTCCAGAGGGCAGAGGGAGTCTGGATCACTGACAGCTCAGGAACAATATGTGTAGCTCAACAGAAAGATAGAGAGAATGAGAGAGAAGAGGAGAGGAGAGAACAGAAGAGCAGAGATAACAGGTAGGAATGGTTACAGTCACATAATATACAAGGTGAATGTATATTTAGTGTAGAGTGCAAGCAGGGACTCTGGCAGGACTACTGTATGTACGACAGCATAACTAAAAGGGAGAGCAAAAAGGAAACACAGACATACGGGCTCCCTGAGATGTAAAGCAACCAATTAACTCGCCATCAACAAATGAATGATCAATGAGAGTGGGGAAGACAGCATCTAAACATACCACATTTACCATAATACTCTACGTACAGTACATGAGTCCCCCAGATTTACCTAAGTCAAATCTATTTACAAAAATGCTTGGTTAAATAAATAGGTTTTTAGCTTAGACTTAAACACTGACACTATGTCCGAGTCCTGAACACTATTTGGCTATTCCATAACTTTGGGGCTTTGTAAGAAAGCTTCTGTAGTTTTTATAATACGCTGTACTGACAAGCAGCCAGGGGTTCAGCTATTATTGGCTGTATTTTTAGTTATTTTGAGGGGACAATAAATTTCCTTTTCAGGATGCCCCAGAGGTGTTCTATGGGGTTTAGGTCTGGAGACATGCTTGGCCAGTCCATCACCTTTACGCTCAGCCTCTTTAGCAAGCCAGTGGTCATCTTGTAGGTGTGTTTGGGGTCATTATCATGCTGGAACACTGCTCTGCGGCCCAGTTCCCAGAGGGAGGGGGATCATGCTCTGTTTCAGTATGTCACAGTACATGTTCATGTTTCCCTCAATGAACTGTAGCTTCCCAATGCCAGCAGCACTCACGCAGCCCCAGATCATGACACTCCCACCACCATGTTTGACGATAGGCAAAACACACTTGTCTTTGTGCTCCTCACCTGGTTGCCGCCACACTGCTTGATACCATCTGAACCAAATAAATTTATCGTGCAGGACATGGTTCCAGTAATCCTGGTCTTTAGTTTGCATGTTTGCAGCAGATTGTTTGCGACCTTTCTTGTGCATCACCTTTTGAAGAGGCTTCCTTCTAGGACAACAACCATTCAGAGCAATTTGATGCAGTGTGCGGCGTACGGTCTGAGCACTGGCAGACTGACCTCCCATCCCTTCAATCTCTGCAGCAATGCTGGACGCCGCACTCATCCATCTGTTTTCCAAAGCCAATCTTTAGATCTGATGCTGAGAACGTGCACTCGGCTTCTTTGGCCGACCATGGCGAGGCCTGTTCTGAGAAGAACCTGTCCTCTTAAAGCGCTGGATGGTCTTGGCCACTGTGCTGAGTGTTGGCTATCTTCTTATAGCCTCGGCCATCTTTATGTAAAGCAACAATTCGTGTTTTCAGGTCTTCTGAGAGTTGTTTGCCATGAGGTGACCAGGTTGAGAGAGTGGAAGAGCTTTTATACCAAATTTAGCTCACCTGCTATCTGGTGACACTTGAGACAGTGTAACACTAATGAGTCACATGACAAAGGGGAAGGAAAATGACTACTCACTCACTCATCATCTATACCGCTTAATCCTGTATTCAGGGTCACGGGGGCCAGGAGACTTGGGGCACATGGCAGGGTACACCCTGGACAGGGTGCCAATCCATCGCAGGGCACACACACTCACTCATTCATACACTACGGGCAATTTGTGAATGCCAATTAGCCTAACCTACATGTCTTTGGACTGTGGGAGGAAACCAGAGTAACTGGAGGAAACCCACCAAGCATGGGGAGAGCATGCAAACTCCATGCACACAGAGACGGGAATTGAGCCTGGCCAAGGATCAAACCCGGCCCCTGGCGGTGCAAGGCGACAGTGCTAACCACTACACCACCGTGCCGCCAGGAAAATGAATCCATTGTACTCAATTTGCACATTTACACTTAGGGGTGTACTCACTTTTGTTGCCAGGGGTTCAGCTATTATTGGTTGTATTTTTAGTTATTTTGAGGGGACAATAAATTTACACTGTTATATAAACTTTACACTGACTACTTGTCATTGTGTCAAAAAGTAATTTATGCAGTGTTGTCTTATGAAAAGATAGAACTAAATATTTTCAGAGATGTGAGGGATGTACTCACTTTTGTGTATATATATATATA
>QMIH01001070.1:106650-136143 GCA_003987875.1 Clarias batrachus
TGTGTGTGTGTGTGTGTGTGTGCGTGCCTGTGTGGCCTGCTTGTATGCCCCAAGACCATGTCCAGGATAAGTGGTATAGAGAATGAGTGAGAGTGAGAGAGCACTATGTGCTGTAGACTGGAGCCTAATTTATTCCTTTTGTAATCAAATACAGGCTATAAAATGTCTGACTTGCTTCTGTGCAATCACATCATAATCTAAACAGAGTTAAAGTTTTAAAATGCTTAAATGACCTAATAAAAAGACAAATAAATCCTACAGAAGAGAACTGCGTGAATGACTGTCTTGTGATTGAGATAGCATGAGCAGAGACAGCACGGAGGCTGTGGTTTAAACACCATGAATGATTCTGACCTCTGTTGATGGGACTGATGAGGTAAAAATGATGCTGGAAATTAAAGTGACAACTTGTTTCACATTGTCCCCTGCTCTAACACGGCTCCACTGGTGCTGAGAGCCAATAAAACTGGCTCATTATGGAGAAATGGTGTTGGATGGATGGTTTCAGTCTCCTCGCAAGTAATAAAATCTGTACTTCATTAAAGGGAACTCACAGTTCTGGCGTAATGACTTCTTTTTTTTTTCTCAGTCAGTTGAACAGTCATTTTTACTTAGAAAGAGGTTTGGGACTGAGATCAGTGTGATGCACCACTGGATTGCGCATGATGATCTCATTTGCGGAGATGGGTTCATGGTTAAGTCTTTAACTATTTTCTTTCCCCTGTACTGTATGTGACTTAGTTTCTGCTGCCCAATCTGCAATCTGCATGCTCGGCTATGGATTGATATGAACATAATAATAATAATAATAAGGTTTAAGCCTACAGCCTGCTACTTTTCTGCCTGATGGCATCATGTGGAGAGAAATGGCCTTTGCAAACACAATGTAAGATCTTCCCAGTCTTATTCTAGGCATATTGGTCCAGACTCCTTCAGCCAAGGAAACATTACCTGGACCTTAAGATATGGTGTTTAGGTGGAAGATGTTACACTAAAATCTGCAGTTATGGAAATTTCACCAGCATCTAATGACCAATCAGAATCAATAATTTCATTAGCCTAATGTCTATCAGGGCCGTTATTATATTACAGAGTTGTACAGTGGCAGCATGGTGGCATAGTGGTTAGCATTGTGTCCTCCAATCTCTAGGTCTGTGTGTGAGTGTGCATGTTCTTCCTGTGCTTAGTGGTTTCCTTCGTGTTCTCTGGTTTCATCCCACAGCAGATTAGGGTCATCGCCACTTCTAAATTTCCCGTGGCAGCACAGTGGCTTAGTGGTTAGCATTGTCGCTTTGCATCTTCAGGTCCTCGGTTCGATTCCCGTGTCGGGCCTGTGTGCATGGAGTTTAGTTTGCATATTCTCTTTATCTTGGTCGGTTTCCTTCCACAGTCCAAAAAACATGCAGATGAGGCTAACTGGTGTTTCCAAATTGCCTGTAGTGTGTGAATGTTGACTGGGAGGTCCTACCACGGTCGTACAAATGGGAATAAATGCAATGGTCACCAAAGGCCTCCATGGTCCCTAGTTAGACTACAGAGGTACCTACAGTAGATGGATGGATGAAATTGCCTGTAGTGTGTAAGAGAATGAGTGTTTGGGTATTTGTCCAGGGTGAATTACACCTAGTGCCCCAAGTCCCCTGAGATAGGATCAGGCCTCCTGTGACCCTGTACAGAGGGTAAGTGAGTGAGATTTGTACAAATTACAGCGAATTTGTACAGATACAGCACATTTCTCACTTCTACGATGCCATGAAAATGGATTGTAGGTCATTTTAAACCATAAACCATAGGAAAAGAAAGTACTGCCATATGTACTTACACACAAAGAACAATAGCAAAGCAAACAATTTCTCATAGCGACTGTCTGAAATATGTCCAAAGTCTTATTCTGTAAAAAATGTAGGCCTATGCATCATTTGTTATTCATCAGATATAGTTAAATTACCTCAATTTTGTAAAAATGTGTTCAATTTTGTTTTCTGCATTTTCAGGTAAGCATTTCCATCCTCATGGAAACTGGAGTTAATTACAGACATCTTTTCATATTCAGAGGGTCTGTCTCTTTTGGCCGTATGCACACCGGCCTGCCTGCTTTCATACAGGACATATTTATACCATTGTTCTGTCTTCTTCTGGCTGTAGTCATGGGAAATACCTGGCCTTCAAGCATTCACTTCACACACCCACTTCTATTTTATGTATAACCTCAGTCACTCTTTATGGGATCATTTTCAGTTTTTGCAGGCCAAACCCAAAGCTTATACGTATAAACTGTGCATTTTAAAAGAACTTGTAAAAACAACCACAGAACAAAATGATATGCTCACATATATGTCACACTATGGAGATATTTTACTGTGTGCAGCTGAGGGTATGTGTTATGCTGTTTTGTGTAGTTTGTGCTTTTATTATTGGTGTTTCACACCATGTGTACACTGAAACCTTGACAAAGCTCTTAGCTTGAATAGGTTACCCAGATTATAAAGATGAAATAAAGATAGGTGTCATTCTGATGTAAGGAATACTGTCCCTCTTTGTTGTATTATTTGGAAGTCAAAAAATAAACAAACAAACAAACCATAAAGAAAGAAGAGGCACTGCTGTGAACATCAATGCAATAAACATCACAAGAACAAACACTGACATTATTAGTTAATTTGCAGCACTGGACTATGAAATACTTTTGCAAGACATTTTTGTGTGTATATTTATTTCGTGCCCAAACTGAGGCCTTCTTTCTGGACATAAACACATACAATTGCACAGATGATTTAAAATGTATAGATATGCTTTCCCACAGTATAAATCTACATCAAATTTGATATTTTACCTTATATCATTTTGCTGTAGGCAGAAATAAATTAGTAAGTGCTCCTTACTACTGCTGCCGGCCCGCGACCCCTGCCCATGGTTAAGTTTATTTAGTCTAGCTAATCCTAGCCAGTGTCCTGTCAGTTTCAGCCTCCTCTGAGTGCATGTGCATGTGGTTGTGTGGACATTGTTGACCTTGTGATCTGGTCTGTAGCAGAGGACCAGCAGAACACTAGTTTCTCATTCTGATCCTTGTTCAAACCTTGTCTTTTCCTTTCCCCCTCTCATTTTCTATGTCGGGATGTTTGTCTTCTGGTCTAGTCTGGCCACTGTGAGACGGGCAGGATTTAGTCTTTGTGTACACAAAACTGCATGCCAAGGCTCTGAATGCTATTTCTGTGTTTGCATAAAGTACAGAGAATCAGATGCTAACCTGCAGTCATGCTAACTCCTTCCAGACAGCTGCCAGACGTGCCTCATTACCTGCCTGTAATAACACAATGAACATAATTACTCGATGCACCCACCTTAATGTGTTAAATATGGAAATGTCTACTCAGAAGAAACAATTGTACAGCATAGCAGGAAGAGCTTAGTTTCACCCAGATGTAGAAATTCCAGTCATGTTAGCTAACGTCCTCATGAACTTAAAGGTCTAATCAATGTAACCCATAGTCCTCAAGATATTTTATTCGTTAAAGGTACTGCGCCCGAGATGATGATGATGATGATGAAAATGTGTTAGATTCTTTAAAAGTAATTAATAAATAAGCAAATATTAAAAATAGAAAAGGAATGAACCAACCGATTTTTTAAGAAGATTGAATCTAATTAGAACTTGCATTTAATGACTCTGATTTCATTTCTTTGTGTGGCTGGAATTTGCACATCTGAACAAAGCAATACTGCTCGATTTCATATTTTCCTATGTTGCTTGGCTTGAAGCTTAGAATCCAATCAGGACAGACTCTCAGCCTGTTTGTGAGAGAAGCTCATAACCACAGGTTTGTGTTCACACTGAATACTTCTTTCCAAGCAGATCAGATGTGCAATTCTATTTGTCAGTGGGTGTTGACAAATTTATTGCCTTTACCCATTTTCCCTTGGTTCGAACACTTAACTACAGAAAAACTTTTTTTATGGAGAAAAAAAAACAAAAAAAAAACAAAACGAATACCAGTTAACATGGAGCCACTGCTACCATAACAATAGCATTCGCACCGCAAAGCAATTACATTTGAACACTTTGACTGCAAAATGAGATCCCCCTTTCGGCAGTTTTAAAAGAAAAGAAAAAAAAAAGTAGATGATGCCAGTACTTTATTTAATGTATGCCCATGTTCTCATAAGAATATAAGAGAATTCCAGTTGGAGAATGGGATGTAGCAGACATATCCACAGAGCGAACGCAACAGATTATTTCCACATATAATGCATGTGGCTCGTGTCTTATGTACAGAAAGTGATTACAATATCTGTCTTTTCAGTGTTGTAGTGTTATCTCTCTTGCTTATTTTGTGCATAATAATTCCCAAACCAATACTTGTTATAGTTCAAAGCCTTCAAAGGGAGATTATTATTATTCTTCCTATTATTATTATTATTATTATTATTATTATTATTATTATCTATTTTTAGACATCCTTGTGTGCCTGAGGGTAAAAAAAGCCCAAAACCTTCTTGCGATACCCTGTCTCTAACATGTCTCTGATGCACCCAGAGTGGATTGATGTGCTTTTTGATTCTGCTTAATGTGATGCTATGCTGGACATGAGGCACCAATTGTGAATTGGCTTTAAGTTCGCCTTTTTTATGTATTCCCAGCCAAAGAGATCCCATGACATCAACCCTGTCTGCCTTCCATATTACCACTCACACATTGGTCCATGAAAAAAGTTACGAATGCTGGGAATGCTGGGACAGACCTTAAAGCAATACGGAATGCAAAACCTACTGTATAAATCACTGTTCTTGGTTACCTACAGTAAGTAGCATGATCACCTTTTTAGTTATAAAAATGACTGTAATGAAATGCCTCAGCACCAATTCTTTTTTTAGACTTTAGAGATTGAAAACCTTTGTCCTGGTGGCGATTGCCTGTCTTTACTATACAGTGTATTATTCTGGCAGGGTCTAGAATAAGGTATTTATTTGAATACTCCAAAAAATTTGCTCCGGTCATCACATTCAAGTTTCTGTTGTTATTGTTGTGGAACCTTGAGCTCATTTGGATGGATTTTATTTCTCTTTGTCCTCTGTGCACTTGGGTTCCTGGAAGGTTAGACAAGGTTTTTGGTTCCACCAGCTCTTGTGTTCTGTTTATAGATCCTGGAAAGAGGACAGAACCAGCCCGATATGTCTGTCTTCAGTCCTTGTGTAATAGCTGGGCAAAAAAATAGCTATTTCTGGTCCTGGAATGACAGCGAGAATATAGTAAAAAGAGAAAAACAGAAGAAGGTGACAATGACAATGACTGCCTTTATTGTTTCAAGCAATAGTAAACAGCTTAACCAATCCCAAAGAAGTACAAAGTAGATGTTATACTGTAGTAAAGGCTGTGGGTTGGATACGATGTAGAGAGTGGAGAATACAGACAATCCACAAGCAGATGGCGGAAGAACAGGAATGTTCTTGGACTAAGAACACATAATGGCAATATATTTAAAAATATATCATAACGGCAGAGCTCGGATTGTAATTTTGCCAAATAAACGTAATCTATTAGGAAAAATGCTCAGTGGATTATATAAACTGAGTTGCTTCAACTACTGTACCATAACTTTCCGAACAGCGTTATTGACTAAAAAGCATAGATTTCAAAATGGCACACCCATGCAGGCACTGCTCACTCACAAAAATATCAGAGAGAGGAAAAATGTGGCAAGCTCGATCATATACACAGCCAAGGCACGCTAGGATGGAAGAGCCGGCTAATTTTATCTTTGTTTCTCTGTGGTCAGGCAGGAGAGACGGGCTTCCCTTTCAGAGCTACTGCAGAGCATTCGGTTCACATAACCACCTCAAATATATTGCTTTGTCCCTGGCCTTCTCATGACAGCCCTTCAAAGTACAAATTCAGCAAGGGTTGTGCTAGCAAAGCATGAAATTGTGGCATATTGTATGTGAGAGGATAAGAGCATACTGATGTGTCTAAATGACTTTCAGGCACGAAGAGCACTGTGAAGGCTTCGCTGATATATCACAGTGAGGGGAAGAATCTGCCATCGACTTTGTAATTTCAGAGTCTTCAAATTCACTTTGATCTGAAGTAAGAAGATGATGTACATATGGACACTTCATTAAAATACAACGCACAGCATTATGTTTTGGACCACGGCCAGAACATCTGTAATGCCTGCGTTTACAACTGCGTTTACAAGTACCTAGATCTGTACCAAAGTGGAAAACTGAGACAGTTAACAAAAACAGAGGTCCGGAAATATGTTCCTATGCTGTATGTTCTCATCATGAGCTTTCTTTGCACTGATTTTCTCCCTAATCTGGTCATCACCAATTCACATGGGTTTCCCCTATTAAGAACAGGCTATGAGGGCAACATACAGGAACAACCTCAGAGACAAGTGCCACCCACTTCCACAAGCTCGCAGATGCCCCCGATCACTGCAATTGATATAACCACAATGCAACCCTCCCCTGGTATTTTTGCACCCTAGACTCCTGGCCACCTGTTCTGCCCTCACATCATTTAACCCTAAAGGTTAACGCTAGCCACCAATCTCTACTATCCATTTTGCTCAATAATATTTATTCTCTTGCCAATGAAAGGACATCTTCAGACTACAGTGCATTACTATCCAGCATGAACTCAACACAGTCATTCAGCTAGCCATGCTAAGCGCACACACAAACACGATAGGAGGACTTTATGGTAAGACTTATGGTAATGAGTCTTACCATAATGAAGTGAAATACATTTTGCGTATATGCTTAAATATTCCTTTTTATTTATGGACAGGTGTATTATGTTGGATCTACAGTACATTATTGCAAAGCGCAATTACTTTCTGGGGGAGTATGTCTGCATTTTTATCGATAAATCGCCTTTGATAAAACCGCTGCCTTTTGTTGTAACGACGCGGGTCGCGCGAGAGGCAGCGCCGTGCTTAAACTGTTCAGAACGGGCAGATCCGCAAGCTGTTACCACGCGGAGTTCTGAACAGGCAAAAGCACGGCCATTTATACACTCGGTTGCTAGGCAACGCCGCCGTCAGGCAATCAGCCTGAACGAGCCGCACCTGACGGCGGGTTTATTTAAGGGTCCTGATACCGGCGCACTTCGTGCGATCATTTAGGTAGCACCGGTGAAGGTATCAGGGCCAAAGAAAGAAAGAAATTAAAATTAAATTAAAAAAAAGACAGACAGCTGTTTAGGGACAGAGGCAAAGCCCCAGCCTCTGTCTATTTAAGACACCGGCGAGAGAGACTTTGAGAGAGAGAGAGAGAGAGAGCGGCACGCAGCAGTTCAGCGTGCACGCTCAGTACAGTTTGTTACTGCACGAAGCACAAACTCTCTCTCTCTCTCTCAAAAGTCCTCGGTAAGGGTGAATGCCCCGAGAGGACAAGTTTTGTTTTATTTTCCAGAGCCCCGTCCGTTCTCGCGTAGACGGCGGAGCTCTGTTTATTTTGTGTTTTCACTTTTTCATTTATTTTCTTTTTAAGTTCTTTAATTAATAATCCCACGCTATCTCCAAACGGGAAGGTCTTCCCGTGTGTATCACAAGCACTCTCACTATCTCCTATTTCATTGACCCACTCTAACGCCCAGCATAAGGGCTCTCATAATTAAAAAACATCGCGTGGTGCGGCTCTCCATACCGCACCACGTAACATTTATAAAGTGAAAGTACAAGCCACGGGTTCACGCACAGCGAAGAGCAGCTTTATTTCAGTCATAAATTCACAATCACATTCCAGCTATTATTTCCAGCAATGGTCAGATTATGGATGAAATAATTATTCAAAGCTGGACACAAACAGCAAAAACACATGATGATTATTATTATAAAAAGCCCAAAGCACTTTGTGTGCATATAAGAATATTTCAGGACATTCGCATAGTTAAGACTTTCAGATAGCCTACTATAAGGAAATTAAATTAATTTCAAGACCATTTAAACTGAGGCATTGCCATGTCTTTCATTGTTTTGTCTCTGCTAAGACATTACAAAAACTATATAAGAAACTTTTTATTATGAATTTATAAAAATATAAAATATGAAATTCCCGAATGTTGCTTGTGGGATTTCGCGACATGGTGCGCAACGAATTGCGGCATTTCGCGCGAAAAAGCGTTCATTCTTAATGGCCACATCTGTATGTCTTGTCAGAATTAAATAGAAAAAGTTAGCAAGCATCCAATGTTGAATGTCCTTTACATATGCATAGGCAGTGGTGGCTCAGAGGGAGTCACTGATTTTTTTTTTAACTGAGTTACTGATTGGAGGATCGGTGGTTCGAGTCCCAGCTCCACCAGGTTGCCACTGTTGGGCCATGAGCAAGGTCCTTAACCGTATCTGCTCCAGTGGCGCTGTATCATGGCTGCCCCTGTTCTCTGACCTCAGCTACACTGGGATATGAGAAGGAATTTCACTCTGCTGTAATGTATATATGACAAATAAAGGCTTAATTTAACTTAGGGTTAAAGGTGTCTATAATTAGGATTTGCTGAGACATAAAACTTTGCAGAAACAAATAGCATGCCCAGGAATTACAATACCTAAAGAAAACATATATAAAAGACAAAATAAATGGGCCTAAAATGGTATCTTGTGGAACACCAAACTTTACTTAAGTTTGCATAGAGAAGTTACCCTTTAAATTTACAAACTAATGGTCTGTCAAATAAGCCAAGAAATGGCAGTTCATACAGTACAACATTTTCTGAGTAGCATGGTCAGTTTTGTCAAAACCTGCTTTAACATCAAGTTTTTTTTTGGTTGTTTGTTTTTTGACGGTGGTGAAGAGAACTGTCAATCTGGAAGATGGAGCCCTTAAAACACATGCGAACCACAGCCTAGCAGAGCCACTAGAGCCATACAGTATGTAGGAGTCATTCATTAAGGAAGCACTTGACACTCATCAAGTTGACAAATGACTCATTTTATATAATTTATTTTTTTCAAAATTGTTGTATACTAGTGTCTGTAGTTCTGCAGGAAAGAACAGCCAAAAACATGTCGAGAAAAACAAAACAATTCCATTTAACATTTACGAATCTGCATGTATAGACTATTTAACATACAAGTATGGCTGGTTGGTGATATCATCTTCATTTCTGGCCTCAAAATAGGACACTGCGCTTAACCTGAGGTTATAAAACCTGATGTTTTATGACTTTTAAAGGAAACAGACAAAAAAGCATGTCCCCTTAGAGCACCTCTGTTCGGTCCAAGACTAAATCATCATCTCCACTGAACTCTTTCAATTAAAAGCAGCCAGATTCCATAAATCTTAAACAATCCTCCTTATGGAAAATCAACAAGCCAAACTCTCAACTTTGTACTGCAAGTCAAATATTTTTTCTCCAGCAGAGGTAGGAACAGCATCAAACTTGTTTGTGTCCCAAGTAACGAAAGACTCAAGGAAAAAAGGAAAAAAAAAAGAATGAATGAATGAATAAATAAATAAATAATAATAATGTTTTGGCACTTTTAAAAGAAAAAAAAGGTTTATTAAAAAAAGCTATCCCTCCATCCATCCATCCATCCAGGAACCTCTTTAGTGCAAATAGGGACCATAGAGGCCCATGGTGACTATTTTATTGTCTATTCTGTACATAAGAACAAAAAGAAGAAAACATTTGTTTCCTTCTGAGCAAGCAGACATTAAAAGAAAGAGAAAAAAAAGAATACAATTTTTATTTTTTAAAAAAGTTATCACTTTTAATCATCTCTTTAATGGATTTTTTTCCTTCCAAACTCAGTAAAACTCTGTTTGGGAGTGCTGAGGGCTTTGATTGTTTTTCCAGAGTGTTGTTATATAACTTGTCTAAATAGAGCTTAGCAGCTCTAGTAAACAGTCCTTCTGAATATACATTACAGCATCCAATTAACCCTAACTCGTATTAAGGAGAATGAGCTTTTCACACACCTGAAAAAAAGTCCACTTTTGACCAGGACTGTGTTTATAAACATCCTGCTCTCTAGGCATCTAGTTTGGTGTTTAGACAGAGTATAAATTCAGGCAGCTGTACTCAGAAGCTGTACACATTTTAAACCATCTGCAAGTGGTATGATGTGAGATGTTACACCCTTAGTCTGTTGGAGTGATGAAGATTCCACATGAAGCAGCATAAAGTAATTTTTACAGTCTAGAACAAAATGTATAATTTATAATTGTATCTGATTTGACCAAAGGAGCATGCAAAGTTTTTTTGCATACAATTGGTCTTTGATGTTTATGTCTTCAGCAATAATAATTTGATCTTCAAACATTTATTTGTTCATTCATTTTCCCTCCGTTTAATTTCCACTGAGAAAGTCAGTCCAGGCTTCTCTATCCCCATTCAAAGAATTCCAATTTCCTCTTGAAATCTTCAGCGGATCCTGTGTCTCCCCTGAGGTCTCCACCCAGTAGGATGTGCCTTACAGACTTCTACTGGGAGCACACAATGGGACGTTGTTGAGACTTGTTAGGTTTTAAAGTCGCATCTGGTTTTGTAGCTCTTCCAGAAGGTTCTCCTTGAGAGTTGAACTCTTTAGCCTTTCATGGACAGCAAAATCAGCATCTCTGCAGTTTATTCTCATTTCCGCCCGCTGTTCTACCCAGTGTGTTAGCAGTGGTAACTCCCATCAAAGTTTTTCATCATTGGTATCAAATGCACAGACTAATTCAAAAACTTGATTAAAGCATGACATCCGACATATACAGTAAGCATATCACTCATAGCTACTGTAACATAGACTTCAGGCTGTCAGTTTTTACAGATATGTTTGTTAAACTGGCTCCTTATATACTATGGCATTTATAAGAATATAGGCAGAAATCCTAACATTGTTATACATAAATTACTACAATTGGAAGTTATATTAAATTCTAAGTATTCAAATTATAATGAGTTTTGAGGCATTAAAGCGCCATTAATGTTCAGCTATGTCATTACAAATTCACAGTAGTACCCTGTATAATCATCAGGAATACCTCAAAACCTTCAGGAAAGTGGGAAAGATGTTTGGGCTGCTAAGCTGTATGCAAGTGTGTGGACCATTATCAATATTCCAGACAGCGTTCAGAGAACAAGTAGACAACCATAATCATGGAACATCAGGGAAATAAGTAACGGTCAATTCCAGAAAACGCAGAACATTGCTCAGGTTTAATAACAGACAATGGATGATAACACTCCGTAACAAAAGGCAGAAACCACAGGATATAAATACTCCAAGTAATCAAGAGCTAACCAAAAAAACAGGTGGACACAATTGGGAAAAATACCAATGACACAACAGGAGTGGTGCTCAGACTAGACTAAAAACAAATGCACAGACATAACCACATGGCAGAAACTCAAAGCAAAACATGAATGCAGTTCACATGCATTTGCTCAGAGGGTGAATTTAGAACAGGTACTACTCAGCGAAAGCTGATCTGTTATATATTGTGTTCTTGGGAAAGAATATTGGTATTCATTATGTACTTTATATGGCATTGCAAAGGTTGCCTGTAAGATCTTAAGTCGGGGCAAACTACAGACATGAGGTGAGGTCCTACAGGAAAAGAGTCTGTTTTATTGAGAAAAATTAGGAAATGAAAGGATTTTAAGGAGGAAGGAAGGAAAGAAGGGGAGAAGAAAGATGAGGATGTGCATTTGCAGGTCCAGGAGTAGTGCCCAGCTGGCATATAGGCACTCAGCTGGCGAGTGTTGGCAGCAGCAGAGTAGCGAAGTGAACCCGTGTGGTTAGCTCCCACTGGCTCCTCAACACGGCCAGTCGGCCCCACCCAGTCTTTCTTAGGGGTAGTCACAAACAGGAGTAGAATGCTATACAGCCAACGTCAGCTGTCACTTCTGCGGTAACTGCAGCAGCTAGTGAAGGGGGTCTTGACGTTGTTGCCACAGCCTTTTCCTCTTCTGCAACTAACCGTGAAGGCTGGCTCTCAGTGAAAACTAAAAGTGGCAGCTCAAGATTTGGGCACACACCCATTACTGTGTCTGTGAGACCTGCAAAAAATAAAAATTAAAAAGAATAAAGTAAAGAAAGAAAGTTTTTCAGAGTCTGAGTGCCGCAAAAAGCTTCTCCTACTCTTACAAGGATGAATAGAAATCAATCAGCCACAATATTAATATCACTGCCAGGTGAATTGAATAGCATTGTATATTAATTATACAGTATAACCAGTAAAACTGGTGACAGGCTCCTGGACACCCATCTAAATCTCATCCATGCCCGTGGGGACATCACGTCCGATCCGACCTCACAGAAAAGTCAATGTAGCAAATTGATTCTGTCTGCTAATTCCCCAAAACCTCGATCTGATCTGTGTAGGCTCTACTTTGCAATCCACATCACCAATAGGATCCACTGCTAACTCCATGTTCGCAGACAACACAATAGTCCCCCAGAAGTCCTAACCTGAGTCATGCCATAAGGAGCCAGTGCTGCCACAGCAGTCCAAGGGGAACCTACACAATACTGGGCATAATGTTTTGGGTTTTAGTGTTTTGACTGATCAATATATTATGCATATGTAATCTAATTTGAGAAATGCTGATAAAATGAAGACCACTTGTAATTTTCAGAGGAACTTGTTTGCTTTTTACAGATTTGACACCTTGTTATTGAAAAATGCTGGTTTGTTTTGTCTGAGTGACCTCCCTATCAGTTGGGGAAACAATCACCTTGCTGGTGTCGCTTGCAGTCTCAGGTTGTGAGCCATGTGGTTAGTTCAGGTTAGACATATGAGTAGTTCCAGGGAAAGAAAAAAAGTACACTGTAACTTTGAAATGCATTTTTGCACTGGACAAGGGTTGTGGAATTTTGTCCCGGTTAATTCCATTGTCCCCACATTGTGCAGAGCAAGAAAACTTACAATGACCAAAACCTATTGTAATATATTTATATGCACCTCAATTTTGGTTTGAGACAGACTTGAAAAACAAAAAATAACCTTGAACGATCCCTTTAAGAAACAGCTGCGCCTGAGACCTACAGTCACACACAGCAGCATGAGTCCAGCTGTTTTCAATCTAGAGTGAAACCTCATGAAACTGTGACCAGTGAGACTCGTAAGATTAAAAAAAGTTCACACAGTGCGTAGATATACTGTGTAAGTGACTGAAACATGCAGAACACCCAAGAATAGTCTTGCTTCTATGTGCCAAATGAGTAAGACTGCTGTAATGTGTGCGGTGTTTGCACTGCTGGTAGCTGAGATAGCTACGCTAACACTGTGGCAGTGTGTACCCCCTGACCTACCATATATAACCTTGTACTTGGATAAAATAACTATGGATGAAATTAACTAAGATTATGTGGTAGTACAGCATGGCAGAACAGCAGTGAGGTACTTCATGTGGCTAGGCTATTTTCCACATGATTGAACTCTGTGTGTGGTTATGACTTTATATCCTTGTGGGGACCGGATTATTACTGTTTTGACCTGGGTTATCTGTTTTTGTTTTTTTTCCCCTTTCTGCAGCTTTCTGCTAAATACGTTTTCCTTTTACTTACATGAAATGTAATGGCACTTTAAGTTTGTAATTAGGGTTAGGAGTAGAATAGCAGTAAATAAATACATTAATGAGTTCCAGTGGAAGGTCCTCAAAAAGATAGTAAACCAAACAGATGTGTATGTGGGCACAATTTGTACATACTGTACTGCACACAAACCCTATGTTTCTGCTTCAACAAGCTGATTTGATAATGAGGTTTCTTTGGATTATTCTTTCATGCAGACTATGCTTGTGCATGCCATGGTGCAGTGTTCCTTTTTGCAATTAGAGATTTACGTACTTAGATGTACTTGCTTACATTTTCCATATTGCTCTGATTAGATGTGCATTTACATGCACGAAGCATTTAATCATAATTGAATTTCGCTGAGAGATTCTGCCCTGTTGTGAAGTGTTGAATTTGCTGGAGGGACAAGAGAAGATATAGAAGAAGTGTTATGATTAGTTACAAGAATTTTGGTTAGACTGTTGAGAACGTTGTTGAGATCATTTAAGTGTGTGGCTAGGTGAAGTGAGTTATCAGCATTTATCACTTAAACTTGTTTATCACAGTTTATTTATGCCACCTCTCTCATTCTGATTGGAAATTTAGCATGATTGAGTTAGACTGTTCCAGCTGAGGTGTTTGTTTTCATGATGCATTTCTTTCCAGATTGGGCTACTGTTCTGATCATTGGTGGAATATTTGGATTCATATGAACACCCTTGTGTTAATTACAAACTAAAGCTATGATATGTTTCTATAGCCTTTTTCTGATTCCTAGGTATCTTCATTTTTTATTATACTCAGTAAGCTGCTTAGAGGGGAGTACTGGAGAAATGTTTAAAGAGACACAGGATTTATAACTGTTTTTGACGTCAATAGCAAGCCCTGACGAGTCAGCTAAGGTGGAATGAGAATTTTGTTTTAAGAAAGTTGAGATTTTACAAATGCAAGGCTGCAAACTTTTACACATTCCACAATTACTATTTTGGGTTCATTTATTATGTGTCCCAACCTTTGCAAAAAAAAAAAATAGTTGCAAGCTCATTTCCAGGCAAGATGAGAAGGTACTGACTAGCACACCAGAGCTTTAACTTACCCAGTGAGCTAGCTAATAGAGTAAATGTCCCATTTATCCACCACTGCATAGACACTGTACTGTATGTGTTTGGGTATATTGTACTTGTCCTAGCATGACTTCACGTCAGAAACGTCTGTGTTGACACATAAACAAACAGCTTTAGGCAAATGTGTGCCTGTGTATGATGTGTGTTTTTTAAGTGGTGCTCTGTGCTGTAATCTCTAAACTGTTCGGAGGCCCAATCATCGGTGTGGTCACGGCCACAGTGTGTCATACAGCGAGTGATGATTATGCGATACACCATACCCTGCAGTTAGACACATTTCCGCTCTCCAAACCAGTGGAAATTCTTTTCCTTGCCAATGCGGCTTTTACCGTTTGAACCTAAACTCTCATGGCATATAAAGCACTATGTAGGCAAAGCCAGAGGCCAGAAGCTAGGCTCTGCTAACATTCACAGCCTGCAGTCTATCATCAGATTCTGGGATTTTTTTTTTTTTTTTTTGTACAAACTCAGTGTAAAAATGCCAAGTCCAGTCAGTCGGGGGTCATGTACCCCCCTGTTCAATCTAGGTAGCACACTTTTCTGGGAATAGCCTTCAAGATTCTTTGTTGATTACTAAAACAGAAGGCTTTTGTCTCAGTAAAGATTACATGCTGAACACATAAAGAAAACTTTAATCCATACAACTATCTGTATACCCCTTTATCCGCTCCCTCAAGATGATCTCTATTTTGGGATCATAGTATTTATGTCATGAATATATAAGGTTTTTGTATTTATGATTAATGCAGGTCAGGGTCTAGATGACGCAAGCAAACATGTTGGACGGATTGTTGTCTCCTTTGCGGACCACCGTATACTGTATCTCTCCTCACCATTGTTAAACTTGGAGAAGGAAGTAAAGTGGCAAGTGCAACCGATCGCATTATTTCAGGTCAGGTCCCAGGCCTGAATTGCTTTCACACATGGTGTGGTTTCGTTAGGTTGGTTTCCACAGCCACACCCGGGTTCTGAGAGTCCTTTTACATCTTTTGCTCAATTTAGGATGAATGTATGAGAACGAGAAACTAAGTGAGAGAGAAAGGTCCCAAACTTTAACTTCAAATGCGATTCTATGAATGATTCAATTATTTTCTGGATTCTTTTTTACACAAATTGTTTTTCCAACATGATTTTACAAATACGTGGCATGATGGCATAGTCTTTAGCACTGTCGCCTCACCTTGCCAGGGTTGAGGTTCCAAGTACTGCCATAGGTCTGTGTGCAATGAGTTGCTCTCCCTGTGCTCAGTGGGTTTCCTCTGAGTACTCTGATTTCCTCCCATAGTCCAAAGACTTGGAGTTTAGATTAAATGGTGTTTCCAAATTGTTGCTTTTAGTGTGTTAGTGATTGTGTAAGTATGTGCTTGCTTGTGGGCCCTTCTATGGACCGGCATGGTGTCAAGGGTGTACCTTGCCCTGAGTTTATTTTACAGGTGATTTTCTTAACAATAAATTGATACATATACTGTCATGGCCAAAAGTTTTGAGAGTGACACAAATATTAGTTTTCACAAAGTTTGCTGCTAAACTGCTTTTAGATCTTTGTTTCAGTTGTTTCTGTGATGTACTGAAATATAATTACAAGCACTTCATACGTTTCAAAGGCTTTTATCAACAATTACATGACATTTATGCAAAGAGTCAGTATTTGCAGTGTTGGCCCTTCTTTTTCAGGACCTCTGCAATTCGACTGGGCTGCTCTCAATCAACTTCTGGCACAAATCCTGACTGATAGCAACCCATTCTTTCATAATCACTTCTTGGAGTTTGTCAGAATTAGTGGGTTTTTGTTTGTCCACCCACCTCTTGAGCATTCACCACAAGTTCTCAATGGGATTAAGATCTGGGGAGTTTCCAGGCCATGGACCCAAAATTTCAACGTTTTGGTCCCGAGCCACTTAGTTATCACTTTTGCCTTATGGCACGGTGCTCCATCATGCTGGAAAATGCATTGTTCTTCACCAAACTGTTGTTGGATTGTTGGAAGAAGTTGCTGTTGGAGGGTGTTTTGGTACCATTCTTTATTCATGTCTGTGTTTTGGGGCAAAATTGTGAGTGAGCCCACTGCCTTGGATGAGAAGCAACCCCACACATGAATGATCTCAGGATGCTTTACTGTTTCCTGCCTTTTTCCAGATGCCCCAAACAATCGGAAAGAGGCTTCATCCGAGAATATGACTTTGTCCCAGTCCTCAGCAGTCCATTCGCCATACTTTTTGCAGAAGATCAATCTGTCCCCGATGGTTTTTTTTGTTTTGGAGAGAAGTGGCTTCTTTTCTGCCCTTCTTGACACCAGACCATCTTCCAAAAGTCTTCGCCTCAGTGTGCGTGCAGATGCACTCAAACCAGTTAACAATGAAAGAACAATGATTTCAAGCATCACCCTCCTTTTAACATGTCAATTCTGCCATTCTAACCCAATCAGCCTGACATAATGATCTCCAGCTCGTCAACATTCTCACCTGAGTTACCACGACGATTACTGAAATGATCTCAGCAGGTCCTTTAATGACAGCAATGAAATGCAGTGGAAAGTTTTTTTTCGGGATTAAGTTGATTTTCATGGCAAAGACGGACTATGCAATTCATCTGATCACTCTTCATAACATTCTGGAGTATATGCAAATTGCTATTATAAAAACTTAAGCAGCAACTTTTCCAATTTCCAATATATATGTAATTCTCAAAACTTTTGGCCACAACTGTACATAAAGTACAGACCAAAAGTTTGGACACACCTTCTGATTCAAAGAGTTTTCATTATTGTGTTCTTTCTTGTGTTCTTTAGCCCAAACGTGTCTCTTCTGCTTGTTGTCTGTCCTTGTCAGCAGTGGTTTCCTAGCAGATATTCTAGCATGAAGGTTTGATTCACACAGTCTCCTCTTAACAGTTGTTCTAGAGATGTGTCTGCTGCTAGAACTCTGTGTGGCATTGACCTGCTCTCTGATCTGAGCTGCTGTTAACCTGCGATTTCTGAGGCTGGTGACTCGGATGAACTTCTCCTCCGCAGCAGAGGTGACTCTTGGTCTTCCTTTCCTGGGGCGGTCCGCATGTCAGCCAGTTTCTTTGTAGCGCTTGATGGTTTTTTTGATTGCACTTGGACACTTTCAAAGTTTTCCCAATTTTTCAGACTGACTGACCTTCATTTCTTAAAGTAATGATGGCCGCTCGTTTTTCTTTACTTAGCTGCTTTGTTCTTGCCATAATACAAATTCAACCTCTTTGAATGAGAAGGTGTGTCCAAACTTGTGTTCTGTACTGTATATATATATATATTTTTTCCTTTTCTGTACATTAGTCACAACTGACTAACGTACATTGATATCTTTCAATGATATTATTATGTTTCATCAAAATGTTCAGTAGAGTGCCTCCGAGTGGCGCAGTGGTAAAGCGCTCGCCATATCATCTGGAGATCACGAGTTCGATTCCCGGGTGATGCTGAGAGGTACTTAGTGCTCCCACATTAATCACGGCTCTACAGCAAATAATGGGTGTCTGAGCTCACGTGAGCGGAAGGAGCGGATAGCGCTGTCCTCTGAGTGTGTTACTCCACCCCCAACGGTGCGTGAGCGAGCAGTTCGAAAAGAGGCAGTCGGTTGGCGTCACGTGGTTCGGAGGAAACACGTGATAGTCTCCCGGCTGAGTGGTAGTAGTAGCCTTAATGTGGGAGCGCCCCCTAGTGACGGGGAGGAATTGGACATGACTAAATTAGGGACAAAAAATCAGGGAAAAAAGAAAGAAAGAAAATGTTTAGTAGAGTGAAGTTATGAGCAGTTATGTACCAGGTTTGTACATTGCACTGCGCATGCTGTGGGTGTCTTAAATTGACTGCTGAACAAAATTAAATTAAACTTTTACAGTACTTAGATATTTGCCTGAAGTTTAACCTGCACCATAAGTGGAATCTAAATGTTGAGTAAAAGCGATGCTATGAACAGTTATGTGTGGGATTTAATAATCTACTGTATTACTGTATTTTAAAATAATCTACTAATGCGCTACTGTCTCAATGTAAACAAACACCTGCAGGAATAGATATTAATTAGAAAAGCTAAACTGAATATTTTTAATGGTTCATATTAATTCATATTTTCACTTTTCACTGATTTACATTAAAGCTCATCAGTTTTAACTATCTCTACAAACTCAAAGACTGGTACTTACACTAGCTATTTATAAACTTTTATTAATTTTATTTTGTCTTATCGATGTTATTTATCAAGTTCTTTTTGTTTTTAATTCACTTTATCCTATTAATCGATTATTTATGTGATTCTTACATGAGTTCACATCCACAGTTTCATTACATAAGATTTTTTTAAATGTACCGTTGTACATTGTCCTCATACAATCCCATGTAAAACAAATTTAAGGTTCATTTAAACATTTCCTACCCCATACTTTGTGATATCAACTGCCCACAACGCATTCATTCTAACCCACTCACACTTCGGTCAGATCCCCCCACCTCTCTGTGACTGCACTGGTGTTCTGGGAACCTTTTAGCTTATTAGTTTGGCAGGTTTTCTCTACTGCTGTACAGCATCAATGTTACCTTTCAGTAGCCTAGCCGGCATACATGTTCTCTCGTCCACAAAGACACGTTATTCTCCAGCCTGTTGCTACGTGCCCTCTCATGACTCTGACCCCTCCCTTCTCTCATTTCCCATTTCTCCTCCTAACACACACGAACGTGGAAATTCAGAACTCAGAATATGTGCACCCAGTCACGCAGCATTTTTAGTAAAAAAAAAAGTAAAAGAAGGGGGGAGTAACACCAGACATCTCCTCCCATGGACGAGTAACACCAGACACATCCCACAGAGCTCGGGGGGGGGGGGCGCAGTCTTTGACTCGCCTTCACAAATTACACCTCCATGATGATTTGATAAAATTGTAGAGCATGACTTCATCCTTGTTTCTGGTAAAATGGCCCCAGATGCACTGGAGCTTCATAGGAAATTTAAGCTTGATTTCCCTGAAGCATCTCAAATTCCTTTTTCAAGTGAGCGCCAAACCGACCAGTGTGTTAATCTTATAGACAGATATAAAACTGAGCAGTGTGCTGGACGCTAAACAGTTGCAGTTACAGTAAAATGCAGCGGAAAATCTAGGTCACTACTGTATTGTACTGGGAGAGAACACCACATTTTTGAAATCCTGCCATTTCCTACTATTTAGTTTGAAAAGCCCTCAAAACTTCAGATTTTCCTAAATCAAAATGATTCTCTCTTTTTTTTCGTAAAATTTCAATTTCTTTGGCTTTAAGAATCAACTTAAATATGAAAAAGAACAAAAAAAGATACATTATAAGATTTTATTACACCAAGCTCAACCGATATGGCTGCAAGGAACTACAAGTCCCAGATCCCAGTTTCAGGAGTTCTAACACACCTGCAACCA
Organism: Clarias batrachus; assembly: GCA_003987875.1. Lineage (NCBI taxonomy): Eukaryota > Metazoa > Chordata > Actinopteri > Siluriformes > Clariidae > Clarias > Clarias batrachus. The sequence continues at coordinate 126,671 of QMIH01001070.1, forward strand.
ATTACACAGTCAGAAACTCACCGGCATTGCGAAGGAAACTCTGCCTGTGACTCGTTCTTGTTCTTTACCCATCCTTATTATCGTTTTTGCCTCCCTGTGTATTTATACCCAGTTTTGTATGCTTCATTTCCCGAGTTTAGCTCCCAGTTTACTACATCCTTCACAAATCACCTGACCCAGACTGGTGTACTGACGCTGGGTTTTGATTATCCGTTCTTGTTCTACTTTCTTGTACACAGAGGTGGAAAGTAACGAATTACATTTACTCGCGTTACTGTAATTGAGTAGTTTTTTTTTTGTGTACTTCTACATTTTTAAAGTAGTTTTTAAAATCTGTAATTTTACTTTTACTAAAGTATGTTTTGTTTGAAGTATTGTAATTCGCAACATTTTAAATCATATGCGCTACTGAGTAAAACAAATGAATGAAAATGAAAAAAAAAAAGATTCTGCTTTGTATAAATGCTTCATTGCGCTCGCGTGTGTGTATCGTGTCCTGGTCGCGCGCCGCTCCAGACTTCACTCCAGGTTTTCTGACTGTTTCCCCACATCGGCGTCTACCTGACCTTCCACACGTTCGCTTCCGCCCTGACAGTGACGTCATCAACCAGCGCCACCAGATATAAACCGGAGAGAGACGCGGGGAAGAGGAAAGAGATTGTGAGTTTTTGCCTCCCACTGACTTTGATTATTGCTTTGGTTGGTCTTTGTATATATTTGTAGATAATTTCATTGTATGTTTGTGCACTCACCAGTAGTAGGGGTGTGGCTGCTATTTATTTTGGGGAGAAGGAATTTATTAACTGTTTTTGGTTTAGGGAGTCAGGGAAGGGACCTGGATTTTTTAATTTTTTTTTGCAGGTAATCTAACTACTAAATATAAATACCATTTAGTTTATTATTTTGGCCTGGGTTCACCCTGAATCTGATCCTCCACCTCCTGGTGTATGTGTGTATGTGTGTATGTATGTGTGTATGTATGTGTGTGGGTATTTTTTGGTAAAGCAATACAAACCTCATTATTTCATCAGTTAATGACTGGATCTAGTTCTTTCTGCCATATACCACCATTTCCATACAGTTTAAAATAAAAACCTGACCCATTCTTTTGCTGTACGGCCCAACCCTAGACTGGGACGTAACGCCATATTTAAGTGACCACTTTGATTTTCAAGCACAAGAAATACAACAGCTTTATTATGCCTATGTGTTCCTTCAGTTAAAAACAACTAGTTTTTAGAGATTTATATCTGCTTGTCTTTTTTGAACTACGCTAGAATGCCTCATCCCACCCCGTTGGTAAAAAAATAAAATAAAAATTGAGTTACTTTTACTTGAGTAGATTTTTATAATGGTAACTTTACTTGTATTTCAGTAAAATTTCACTGAAGTAACAGTACTTTTACTTGAGTACAAAATTTTAGTACTCTTTCCACCTCTACACGTACACTATTGATATTGATATAAAATTGATTAATAAAAGATATAAAAGTGCACTTGCATCCCTCATCACACCTCCTCTATATTTATAACGTAATTTACTGGCGGACAAACATAATTGTCAAGGAATTAAAAGCTTATAATTGAAAATAGAGTGGAAAATCGGATTGTGAGCCACGTGGTTTACGAGTGTTCCGCAAACCGAGCAAATAACAAATAATTTGAGTTTTCATTATTTCTTATGGGAAAATTCTATTTGGTTTACGAGTGTTTTGGAATACGAGCCCGCTTCCGGAACGAATTATGCTCGTAATCCAAGGTTCCACTGTAAGGCCTTACTTTGATGATCAGCATCACCTATGTCAATTTCTGGATAGAAGTTCCTCGTGGTATGGGCTCTTCTCTGTTTTTGATGATGATGTGAATGGTGCTGTTTTATTCATTTATTCATTTTTTTTCAAAAGTAAAATACTTTAAGTAATCATAGTAATCATATCATTTAAAAATTAGGGAATTATTGTTTGCAGTTGACATCACCACCCTTTTTTTTAATTCTTTTTTTTTTTAGGTCGATTCAGGCGGCAATAACTTGTTTCACATATCAAGTAGGCCCCTTAATTAAGGGTTAGAGCAGTGATTTAGGGTTCTGGCTCATATTAGCTTAGCGTTGTAGCAACACGGATGGTTAGGAGGTGATTCAGAATGACTTTGAAGCAATTTTTAAGGAAACTTAGCATTGTTTAAGATGACATAGCTTTATTGCTCAAAGTGCATCTGTAACTGGTTTTGAATGCAGGTTTTGGCAGGCAGCTGCTCTCCCTTCTTACAGTACTGCGGACCGTACGGACCTACGTTCATCCATGCTGGTGACTGACAGTTAGAATTGGTGACCATTTGTTAGAATACCTGAGACACAGAGTGATACATATAGTTAAATATCCAAGTGATGTTACTCTCTAATATCACCACTTGTGGAACGCCTCTCGTCCAATCAGATTATGTCAAAACTAACTGTTGTATAAGCCGCATTTCTTTATAATTACTTTTACTAGCTCATACTGTTCAAATTAATGAGTCATTATTTCTTGAAGAAGCAGCAGAAATGTACTGTCCTATCCACAGCATGTGGTCTGCATTGGCTAAATTATTTTTGGTCAATTCTAGGTCAGTTTGTACAGAAATCTTGTAAAATTATGGGTTTACTTTGTAGCTCTGTAGGGGAGCATTAAGTCTGGCTTCTGGAACACACCACAATTACCATAATTCCTATACTTAACTTATATATATATATATATATATATATATATATATAAGATATAAACGGAGTAAACCATAAGGTTGTGAAATTATTCATTCTGTACTCTGCACTGTATGAGCGTGTTATTCTGAGTTCACTGTGATTTGAAAATGATTCAAATGTGGACAATAAATGATGCATCACATGTGAATAGTTAATAGTTACATTCACACACTACAGGCAATTTTGGAATGCCAATTAGGCCAAAATTGGAATACCTAAAGGAAACCCACCAAGCATGGGGAGAACACGCAAACTCCATGCACACAGACCCGAGGTGGGAATCGAATCCGGAACCTGGAGGTACCACAGTGCTAACTAATGCTTGCACTCATTTAGAAAAAAGAATACATGAATGGTATATAAAGATTCTGCACACATTCTGACCAATCGGATTTAAAGATTTGTCTGTGCTGTGGTATAATTTACCATACACACTTGCCTGATCACCTTGCATGTTGCATTTTGGATCACTGTCCCAGAGTCTGAGGTGTGGGTTCTGTTTTAATGTGGGTTTGTTTGAATTCTGTCATTTAGCAGAGGGCACAGGTTTATTGTCTCTTAAAATACAGTGTGAGTGATGATTGAAAATGAAGCTTTTATTTTTTTTTTAAACAACATCTTCATTTATTGCATTTATTTTTTATTTTTTCAAAATAAGTTAAAAGAAATGGATGAGGCAGAGGCTCAAAGTTCAGTTAAAACAACAACATCTTTCAGTGAAAGTAAAATATCTGATCAATATCTCCAAAAGATTCGATTCAAGGATTAAGGACATGACAGACGTTTTTGCTTTGGGTTAACAGTACCAGTTTCTAGGTACATACAGTACTAAGCTTAGTCCTAGTCCTAGACCAACCATTTTCAATGGCGTATATCAAACAAGAATATAATTTAATTTAAACTAAGCTCATGCTGCGTCCAGGAAACTTAGCACTTCAAGTAAAATTTCATTTTTATAAAAAACTTCCGTTCCACCTGATTCAAATCAAATCCGGTTGTCATTTCTTTGCTTGTGGATTTAAACAAATAATAATAATTAAAAAAAAAAACAAGTCTGGAGATGAATAAAAATAGATAACAGCACCTCATTAACTACATCAGCAGCTTTATCATTCCTGAAGAATTATATTAAAAAGAAGTTTTCACTGTTCATTTGGTAACAAAGGGAAGAAATGATCTCCAATTATTTTCCAAGCACTACTGTGTAAAAAAAAAAAAAAAAAATACAGAATATCCTAAATATAATAACCGTCTGTGTGCATCTTTGATGACTCTCTGAATTGGTTTTGATCTTTGCACAGCAGTAAAAGACAAACAATTTGAAGCCAAAAACCTTCGTACAATAAGAACAAAAAGTTAAATCACACATCAATTTAAAAACTCGCCCCTGAGAGAGCAAAGTTAAGGGTCGACGAAGGACACTGCAATGTAGCGTGTGCCTCTGGTGGTGGGAAGTCCTTCGTGAAGATGCGTTAGTCTGCCTGGGTGCATGAAGCTCCAGCCTTTTCTTGGAGACTCTATTGAGCAGTTATATCTGTGGAACCTGCAGCCTCCACCCTGGAGGAGGTAAAAAAAAAAGGGGGTGAAAAACATGTAAAGGAGCATTTAAATGATGTTTTATGACTAAAACATGATTTTGTTAACTTTAAGTCTGCAAAAACATCATCAGGAATCTAAGTAGGACATTGGGAGTTATATTGATTGGGCGCGGTGGATATCGCATACAGTAGCACATCCATCCATCCATCTGGGAACCTCAGGACCGTGGAGGCCAATGGTGACCATTGTATTTACAACCGTGGTAGGACCTCCAATCAACATTCACACACCGATTCACACCCTACGGACAATTTGGGAACACCAATTAGCCTCATTCACTCACTCAATCACTCATTCACTCATCATCTATACCGCTTAATCCTGTATTCAGGGTCACGGGGGGCCCGGAGCCTATCCCAGGAGACTTGGGGCACAAGGCAGGGTACACCCTACGGCCAATTTGAGAACACCAATTAGCATCATTCAATTCAATTCTATTCAATTTTATTTGTATAGCATTTTTAACAACTTCCATTGTCACAAAGCAGCTTTACACAGTCAAAAGAAAATTATTGAGGTTGGCAATAGGAAGAAACCTTGAGAGGAACCAGACTTAACAGGGAACCCGACCTCATTTAGGTGAGATCAGATTAGGTTTAGAGTAGAGTCCTTAGACTGTGGGAAGAAAACCAGAGTACCCAGAGGAAACCCACCAAGCACAGGGAGAACATGCATACACACAAGACCCTGAGGCTGGAATCGAACCCAAAACCTGGAGGTGCAAGGCCTTGGTGCTAACCGCTAAGCCACCATGCCGCCAACACATAACACAGCAGCAGATAAAACCTAATTTTACTCCATACAGGATGCATGTTAGATTCATTGACTCACTCACGCACCATCTATACCGCTTTATTCTGTATACAGGGTCACAAGGGGGTTGGAGCCTATACCAGGAGACTTAGGGCATGAGGGGTACACCCTAGATGGGGTGCCAATCCATCGTAGGGCACACACACATGCACACACTCACGCTCAAATAATTGATTAATGTCAATTAGACTAATCTGCATGTCTAGGGACTGTGGTAGGAAACCAGAGTAACCGGAGGAAACCCAGAGGCAAAAGTGAATCAGGAACCCGGGTGCGTGGGAACAGTGTTAAACACTACAACACCGTGTCATTGATAGAACTAACATATGGCATATATTTTGGCCACCAGTGTATGTTGTTGACTCTCCACAGCTTATTAAGAGGTAACTCTATGTAGAATTAACTCCAAAGTAGCCTATAGCATACGTCATGTGTGCAAGTGTCTCGAGTTAAGTCGGGCATCATGCCCACCAGGGCAGTGTACAATAGTGTAGTCTGTCTGTCTACTGGACAGATTTTGTAAACCGCGGAAACGTAAAAAAAAAATTAAATACCTCGAAATCTAGGCCCTTATGGTTGAGTGCGATGTTGATGGTGAAGGTAGAGGAGTCATGGTGAGGCCTCAGATAGGCCTGTCTGGTAGGGGTGTATTTCACAACAAAATTCATGACAGCATAGCCCTGTATGAGACACAGCAAATGCACTAGGTTAATAGAAAGCATTTCATTCACAGTCTTGTCGAATCAAAACACAAACATTCCACAAAGATAAAAAACAGCTTCTATTCCAAACATAAAGGAAGAATAAGCTCCATTGTTTGCCTTTTTTTTCTTTCTTTCAAATTTAGCTATAGCCAACATTCCTTGCAACAAACCGTGAAGAGCGCTTAAAAGGCAAACGGACAGACTGCAAAGACTGCAGAGGTTACGCCTGGATACATCCACCTTTTAAATCTGTCTTATGGGTGTAGACATGATTTCATCCAACAATACTCTCCACAGGCCAGCAAGAATCTAACACTGCATGGTAAAACCATGTCTCAGCACCTTGGTGTAATATCCGGAGAAGACCTTCAGTGTGACTGGGGAGATGAACTCTCGGATGAAGTGCAGCCACTCCTTCTCGTACCCGATCTGTGTCATGTGGATGTCGTCGGTAGGGACGCTCTCATATCCCCCAGAAATGCGCTTGTCCTGTGGAGTGATGAATATGCGTATTACGGGACTGGACTGGAAACAATGTGCCTGTTCCAGGAACATGCTGGTCATCAATTATTCTAAAGTGCAATTCACATAATATGGTTGTGTAAACAAAATAATTTAGACCACAGCTTGATTTAAAAGTGCTCGTTTTCTACCGTACAACAGCAACTCGGACATGCTCCAAGCTCCGAATGACAGATTTATACACTTTATACACAGGAGGGTACAACGATTGGGCTGCATCAAGCAAAGAAAACAACTAAGGACATTTGAAATGACTGTAAATGGGTTAAGGACCCTTCATCACATTATAAAACCTGAACGGATAATGCTGAACAGACAACTCTGTGAAACATTACATTTGGCAAACGCTCTCATCCAGAGTGATTTACACAAGTGCTTTGACGTTTGCATTAATAAATAAATAATTTACATTGGTATTACATTGGGTTCACTGGGCTACTGACTACCATAAGTCAAACATTGTTGGGATGTTTTTATTTTTCTTTAACCATCATTTGAAAATCTGTTTCCTAACCGTGTGTACCACTGACCTCATGTTTTCCACCAGACCAAGTGCCGAAGTTCTCCATTTCTTCTACCATCTCATCACAGCCTTGTTCAGATAGTACAGGGAACCAGAACACATCTGGACATGGCTACACACACACACATACACCCATCACACACATTACACACATTACACGCAGATACAGAACATACTGATGCCTGGCAGAACTCCAGTCACATGCATGTATTTAATCTGACCATAATGTTATATAGTAATCTCTTTATGCCTCTCTACCTGTTCCAGACGGTTCTCCGTGAAGATCTGGGAGTAGTTTGGATGGATGTACTTCTCCCTCCAGTCCTAAAATGGAAAATACAGATAATCATTATATGTTTTGTTAAACGCCCTTACAGAAGAACAAGGTACTGTATAGCTGTCATACTGGCTAAACACACAAGTTATTAGTCAGCAAATGGTCTTCAGCTGTGTCTGTTTTATTTAAGAACCATGATTATTCCCAAGCACATTAAAGCACACATTCCCAACCAATGATGCAAAGAAATGAAAATATTAACAGAAGTTTATCTTCTCTCATTTTTTAGACTTTTTTTTCCCCCCCATAGAAACAGTTTAGAAAGAGGAGGAACATCTGGACACTTACCACAGGGTTCTCAAATATTTGCCATAAATCATTGTTCAAGTGGGACGTGTTGTAGTTGGCTGTAGAAATAAGCCTTCCAAACTCATGACGGTTTGTAATGTACATGAAAACTCCCTGTAGCATAGAAAGAGATCCTGTTACATTTCAGCTGAAAAAAAAGATGCCTGACATTACACAAATATCCGAATGTGGTTAAGTCCCTAATGTTCAGTTGCTAAAGGTTAAATGAGAATTAAATTATGGATATTTGTCAATCTGTGTTTTATTTTAATGGTAGAAGGGAGTAGCGAGGAAGGTGAGGTAAGGATTAAGGAATGGAAGGGAAGGGACCTTCAGCAATAGTGAATCTCTTCCACTAAGGGTGCTTTCATTTCTGTCTGTTTTTGAATGTGCATTTTCTTTAGGTAGGTGGAACACAATAATCACACTCAACAACAACACCAATTCAACAATTGATTTAGGAATAACTATGCCAATGTGGCCTCAGTCGTCTCCCAGCTGACCTTAAACTTGGTGAGGAAATGCGTCGACGCGATTAACATCACTTCAGGAAGTGAATCAAACATGCACTGATCAGCCATAGCATTACTTGTTCCTCCAGCACAATCCAGAGATACTCGATCAGATTGAGAGGCCAAGTCAACACCATGTTCCTTAAACCATTCCTAATCAATATTTTACAAGAGCAGACTTAAGTTCCTTGCTCAAGGGCCTAACAGCTGGGACATGAACCGCCACCCTTCAGGTTAGTAACTCAGAGCATTAACACACTGAGATGGAAACATGACCCCTACATGGCTGACACAAAGGGCTGGACTTGGTCTGTAACAATATTTAGGTTGCAGTGCTTACTTGCTGCTTCATATATCACTCTAATGAGATAAACGTTATTCACTACATGATGCTAACATCATGATGTGGTTTTATGTTGTACAGTAGATGCGAGTTGCTAAACTGAGACGAAGGACAGAGCTGTAGCACTGCAAAAGTGTGATGCATTTCTGAATAGTGTCATTCAAAAAAATAAATAAATAATAACAATCCTGAATGATAACTAATTTTTTTAGTCACTCATGAATATAAAGATATGCATTCCTAATAAATAATAATAATAATAACTACATAGACAACAATAAAAAAAAACTATTAAAATAAATAAATAAAATAAAATTATTGAATTAAATAAAATAAAGCTATCCACACCTTCTGCACCAACACTGCACAAGACAAAGTTTTGTTCATGACCTAACATTTGGTTTCTTGTTTTCTTCTTGGTCCTTTCATTATATGGAGTGTGAAACCAAATCAAACCAAATAACAAACAAATCAATTGTATCAGCTATGAAAGCACCCAAAGAGGACAGGGATGAAGGGATTTTACACTGAAGTATGTGAGTCTCCAAGACTCCCTCAGTCTACGCTTCACCTGCTCACCTACAGACAAAACAAGTCACTTATTCTATCAACTATCTCAATAAAAGCGCCCCTACTATTACATTACTGTTTGAGCAGGTGTTACCGCCTAGTCTGAGATAAGTCAAGGAGTTTATCTGGAGTTTATGTTATTGAGGGTCATAGGGAGTTGGGGGGGGGGGCGGGAGGGGGATCAAGGGAATACCTTGAAGCAGGTAACTATTCCTGCTTCCTTATGATTCCTCTCATCATGTTAGGATAGGGGAAATTAAATCTCTGATTTTGTCTACAACTAAAGGTCATTTAAGACTAAAACCCAGGTGATTTCTCTCCAAAATAACAGATGAAACTTGTTGTCTTTCAGCGTTACTTTCACAAAGGATTTGGCAGACAGGGATCAGACTGCTTTCCAAATGCTCTTAGTGTTAAATGAACCAGTTGGTTCGACTGCAGAGATTTGGCTACTAAAATATACAGCATAATCATCTAGAAGTAGAATATACTACTGTAGAACTTAATCTAGTCATATATATA
>QMIH01001070.1:136215-179378 GCA_003987875.1 Clarias batrachus
TATATATATATATATAGTAGCATAATCTATTGCAATCAATTGCCATTTAGATATAGAAACCAATCCTCATGGACATGCTTGTTTATATCTAACTTACTTAGTATCTGTAGTTTGTATGTACAGTGTAAGATTACATACTGTAAATCTACATAGAGGTTATACGGTATAATATGTACTGTGGTCTGGGAAAAGTCACTTTTTTCACAATTCCGGCAAGGTGATAAAAGTGGGCCATATTTCTTATTATGAGGGGGAGAAATCGTGCTCGGGTACATAACGGAACGGAACGTTACCAGTGTGTATTACACTGTAGTTCTCCCTGTGCACACAACAGGTGATGTCACTAATTCGTTTGTGTCTGGCTGAAGAGTTGCACTAATTAGAATCACCTGGTTTAGTTAATGGATGGAACAAACATGTAGCGCAGGACTTGGAAGTTCCTGAAGCCGGGGTGTTCACCCTATCCATATACTGTCCAGACGTTTTCCCAGGCCACGGCACACACACTGTACCGATAATGTAATGCTGCTCTACTCTCTGTACTGAATATTCAGCCACTCAAACTTTTTGGAAAAGTGCTGCTTCTGTTTCTAACATCAAATAACATGTTTGTGTTGATGTGGATATAATGCAGAGTAATCAAAAAGTATCATAAAACCTTTGGGGATCTGAGCATATGGAATGATTCCGGAGAAGGAGAGTCTTTTTCTCTGTGTATTGTCTAGAATGAAGGAAAAGCACCATGTAAAATCTGTAACGTCCATTCTGAACACAACAGAGTTACACAGAAAGCAGACGATGAAGACGTCACGGACGTGAGGCCACTTTCAGCAGTGAGGAGGCCCCTGCACGTGTAAAAAGCCAGCGCTGCCTGTTCACCACAGCACCTGAGTTCCAAGCCGAGAGGGATAGGCTTCATGTTCATGCTGACTGACAGAGGTTTAGTTTCTATATCAGTTCTGGAGGATCTCAAGTTTTCTGCTTTGGTCATTATTACAGCTCTATTAAGTTTTTTATTTAATTACTGGAGTTAGATACAAGACAAACTGGGACTTGTGATAAAATTTCGATTTCCACATGTTTGGTGTTGCTGGGAGGCCGGTGTTTCAGACATAAAGCAGGCATCTGATCATGGCTTCAGCATCCTTAGTATCCAAGCACTAGTGAAACACTGGGATGAGTATTTTGCTGCACAATCAAAAGTCCCAGTTTGAATTGAACGCTTCTTGAATTTAACTCCTTTTGAATGCTCAATGGATTTAACTTTCGAAAATGTTTAAAGGTTTAAAAGTGTACTGTTACATATAAGTTAGTTCTGAGCATTTCCTTGGGACTTCCTTTTGGAGCTTTCTCTAAGACAGTTTCCAAAACCTCCCAAGAGAGTGCCTGGTTTGTGTTGATTCTGTTTCTCCTCCACATTTCCTAATTCTTGTTATTTATAATAACAATGCGTGTTGTATAAAAAAAAAAAATATCGTTCTCTTTAAATCCTTCAGAACTGAAATTGTTAATGGGGTTAATGTATTAGGAGAGAGAGAGAGAGAGAGAGAGAGAGAGAGAGAGAGAGAGAGACACTGCAGGCTAAGAATGCCAGCCAGACATTCTCGTTCTCTGGTGTTAAAAGTCACATGTGAAGCATGGATGTGGAAAGGATGACTGGGCACAAACTGAAAGGAAGAGACTTTGAACGCACCACAGATGGCAACATAAACACATACAGTAAAGGTCATGCCTTGGACACAAACAGCCCACTGATACACACAGCTTACTTGCCAGTTATGTCTTTGCAGCAGGACTGCAGCAGATGTTTGAAGGCATTAAGAAACATCACATTTGTAAATGAATTCTGTCTGAATGATGCAGGTTTTGGGCCTCATTTATCTTAAACAAATCATTTATCTCATTTCGCTGGCTATAAATGAATAAAGCTGGTTGCAAATAATTTCCTGCAAATTTATGTACAAAGAGTCCTTGATTGGTCGGGTTTATATCATATAATTGTCAATTAGTCACTGAAAAATCACTTGTTTAATTTAATTACCCAACAACTGTGGAGAAATTCTGTGAAACCCGATGAATGTTTTTAATGCAAATTATTCATATAACTAAATTTGACCCTAATGGCTTTCCATAATCACCCATGCGCACTGAACTTCATGTTTCATTATAAAAAGCTTCCAGATGGAAGTTTGGATAAAACTAACATTGTGTCTTCGAGCTACCTTCAAGAATATGTTAGATGTACAGTACGATGTGGGAGTGGCGCCTCAGGTAGCTAAAGCTCTAGGTTGTTGTTTTGGATGTTGATCTGAGGATCCGGGTTCGAGCCACACCACGCAGCTACTGCATACAGTGCTGGTCCACAGTGCGAGAGATTTTACCTGCCATTTTTTCATGCATTACTTTATTCAAATTTTGCTTGTTTATAATACAAGAGAATCTGAGTAGTTTAAAATCGGATTAATCGTGATTAATCACAGACTATGATTGTGATTAACTAGATAAAAAAATTATAATCGATCGACAGCACTACTTTCAACACAACTTAGATTCGTGTAAAAGATTGATAAATGAAGCCAATTGACATTACAGCTTACCTCCAATAATCATGTGTAACTTTACCTTACAAGATAATAATGTTAATCCATGCTTGATATTATTATATAACTATATAGTCTATGATCTGTGCTTAAAATCCCCTAAGTTACGTCTACGTTTTGTAATGTAATCTCTTGTGCCACTGTTCTCACCAACTCCCTTGCGTTCCTACACAAAGCCATGTCGGGATCGAGTTTCTCCAGGACGAAAATGTTCCTCTCCTTCAGCTCGTTCCTTAAAGCCTCACCTTTGACGAGGTAAACATGGGCCATGTATGGAATGTTCCACACGCCACTGGAACACAGACAGAAATGGAGATTTTAATAAATCACATTGTTTGATTAGTTTGATTTCAGGCCGGCTTTTCATTTGAAACTTCTCAACGTGTTATTTGTGTTCTATGGACAGAGTCCATGGTTCTGTGTTGGTAGCAAAAAAAAAACACATGTTCTCCATTTTACCAATTCGGTTTGTTGTGAGATTGCATGACATAATCAACAATTACCGTCTTCCCAACTTGCATCTATAAAACACGTGCGTGAGCTGCTTGCCAAATTTGCTCAGGCACTGTGATTGAATTGAGTCTATCAGGAAATATGTCACTGCTTACAGTATGTATGTTCTAATCAGAGAAAGCTAGCGAGACCACAGCAATCTGGTATAAATTCAATAATATACATGTAGGTTCTATTATGCTTTTCCAAAAACAACTCCAGCGTTCTCTTACACTCGCTTCCCCTGCACGATGTCGATGTAGTCCTCAGAGCGGGCGTAATAGCCGTCCAAACTCAGAGCTCCCCAGAAGTTGGACCACAGTTTGCCGTGACGGGTGACGAGAGGGCCAATAATTTTTCTTAGCAAAAAGAAGAAGAGAGAAAGAGAGACAGAGACAGCCAAAGGCCATGTGTCAATCAGGATACAGTCACTGTCATTTAAAAGTCTCTGAAATATTGGACCTGGCAAGTTCTGAATAAGTTTGTCATCCTTAAACCTGTTATTATGGCTCCTAGGGGTTGCACAAACTAGTTGAATAGTACATGTGCTGGTAAGTAATTCAGTAAGACAGACAATAAAGACAACTTTAATAGTTTCACACAAGATTAGGACAATAAAACAGTTAATTACACATTGTGTGAATCCTTGCGCTCTCGCATACTGAATTGGAACATGAAAATGTGCAGCTTGTTTAAACCCTGAATCAATTGTTTAAATCCAGAATCATTTTTCAGACAGACACTACTGTGAGCAGAGATTAAATCATAGGTTATTTTAAACCTGGTCAAAAAGCCTCCAGACGTTGCTTTAGATGTCACATCTTTTATAAAAGCAAATCTCACTGAGCCATAAGAAAGATTTTGTTGACAAGACAAAAGTTTCCATGATGCAGGTTACAGAATAAAAAAATTGTACCAGAGGTCTGTTTTATGAGTTAATTAGTGCAATACGATACACGGGCGGGTAGGGGTAGCTCGGTGGATAAGGTCCACGGTTTGAGCTCTGAAGCCGCCAGGCTGACATTGTTGGACCCCTGAGCAAGGTCTTGTACCCCCAAGTGGTTAGATACAATCGGGGGTCGGCTGACACCCCAACCCAATCTCAGTTACCTGCTACAGAAATCAGTATCTCCATGAGGAGTATCCATTACCCATTGTGCCGGGTGGCATGTGGCTGGACCCTATCCCTAATATGACACACAGATATACTACTTTGCACATTTATTACACTGATTGTTTTTCCATTGTTACAGGAAAGTCTATAAAAGCATTAATTGTGAAGGAAATGCAATTATGGCTTTTAATTGAGTTGTATCCAAAATCGTTTGTATTTTAGTTACGGAATGAATAGTAGTTATCATTCAAACATTTCATCTGCTGCAACAGCTTGACATGTTCATATGTTGTTTTTGTTAGGAAGAAAAATACATTTAAAAAAATGCATTACAGCAAATTATAGTGCATCTTAAAATTTCCCAAGCAGGACAAATGGCTTCCAACATTGCCGTTTCTAAATTCGCCCCATAATTCTGAAGGAATGCCCCAGTGCTTCTTTAAATATTTGAGTATAGGTTACTGTATAGACACTGCTAAATATTGCACCATGGTCAGGATGCTATCCTCAGGACAGTGGGTTTAGGAAAACGTGTATTCCGTGTAATGTCTACTTATTCCCTTAAGAAGCGAGCAAGGTTCATTTTGGAATGAAGAATTCCTTCCGTTCCCGTTGTTTCATCAACTGTCTGACACCTTTACGTCTATGAAAGGAAACGGCAAATCAGGAGGATTACCTGTTTTGCTCCATGAGTAGCTTCAGTGTCTGACGGTTTGTGAGCATGACATCCGCGTCAATGCTGAAGTAGTAGTCACACTCAGGATCTCTTCGACACAAGTCCCTGCTCAGAAACACAAATTAGTTAGTTTAATATTCCTCATGTCTGAATCTGTGGTTTTGATTTGTAATAACATACAGTATATATTATGCTCAAGGTCTTTACTAGAAAAAAAAAAAAATTTTTGCTGGACAAAATTGCATTGAAGGCTTATAAGCCTGCATGATCACTTGCTACAGGAGCATTTTGATAGAAATCATATGTTAAACACTCTCCATATGGCTTCCATAACCAGAATGTTATATGTTCAAAGCACCTGCACTTGGACAACCAAATGTGTATGTTATACCACATGTAAGTGTGTGCGATTACACACCAAATGTAATAGCAAGCATCCAGAAAGTGGGGCTTAGTTTTGCTTCATGCACAGATTATTATTTATATTGATAATAGCAATAATAATAATAATAAAATCTCAAATTCTTCATTCAATGTAACATTGAAAACATAGAAACATGCAATCTATTTAGATTAAGTATGAAATTAAAAGGATAAGCAATATTAACGTTCTCTTGTAACTGATGCTACATTAGCACCTTTCACCAAAGACCAACAGGGGCAGCATGCTCACTAACTCACTCATTGTCTATACCACTTTATCCTGTATACAGTGTCACAGGGGGCCTGGAGCCTATCCCAGGAGACTTAGGGCACAAGGCAGGGTACACCCTGGATGGGGTGCCAATCCATCGCAGGGCACACTCTCTTACACACTCACACTACGGGCAGTTTGGCAACGCAAATTAGCTTAATCTGCATGTCTTTGGACTGTGGGGGGAAATCCTCCAAGCAAACTCCATGCACACAGACCCCGAGGTGGGAATCGAACCTGTGCCCTAGAGGTGCAAGGTGAATTTAATGCTAAATACTAAGCCAGCGTGCTGCCAGTTTGAAAGGAAGTTTGCACTGAGATAGCTAGCTATTAGCGTTCAGTTAGTTGGTATTATCATACAGTATTTATTCATTAACACAGATTTATTTAAAATTCCTAATGTTTGGTAGCATGATAATAATTCTGCTACAAATTAGCTTTATGCTAATACCTCATGTTCCAATATCCAAATATTCCAGTGCTGCTACTGTAGCTATAAGTATTCAGGTAATTTGTAGCACCAGAACTACTAGCCAAGTTCAACAGCCAAGCCAAGTTTTATACCTTTTTTTTTGTATTCATTAAGGTGAGATTTTAAGATGCGATTTATACTGATAACTAGCTATTAGGATTCAATTAGCTTTTATCAGAGTTATTAGCCAATCAAAAGCTATATTCCTGACCTCAAAAATGTTAGCTAGCTGGATGATAACAGAAGATCATATAGACTAGTTGAGCTAGCTGACATACAAACTTAAATGATTCATCCTAAGTATACCCAACAGCAGTTCTCATTTTTGTAGGTTAAAGTTTTAAGGGCCTTGCTCAAGGGCACACAAGTGGCAACTTCTTGGTACTGGGGTTTGAACCTGAGACCTACTGATCAACAGTACAACCTTAGCCGTTGATCTACCTCTGCCCATTTTTTAGCCTTAAATATATTAAGTAGACAGATTTGTAGTGTACTGAATAAAAATAAAGAAGAAATATCATTTGTTCATGAGCTTGGGGGTTGTTTACATTTGTATTGTACCCTTTTTCAACACATTTCTATCCATATTAATTTTCCAATAGTGCTATGTACATGAAAACGCTTACATGCCCAGGTTCCTTGCTTCTCCTTGGCTCAGGATCTCCTCAGGGCCAACAACTTTAAAACTATGGAAGACATTTTTGTTCTCCTTCCAGAACGCCTCTAAGTGCTTCTCATGGTAAACCTCCTAGCAGAGCAGAGAGGGTGGAATAAGGATACTGTCAGCTGAATCATAAACACTAGCTTGTAGCTTAAGGTTTTTATTTTTTTTCTTCCTGGAATGGAATGTAACTTCACTCCTACATTATTATGGATGAAGACATCCAGTTTATCTTTGGGATAATCCAGAGTCAAGATCCGCTGCAGGAACTCAGGAAGAAATGGGGTCGGCTGCTCGATAAACACTCCGATCCTTACTCTTGGATAATCCTGTTTAGGAAGAAAAGGAACTGTTTAGTTGTGCTATTTGACAATTAACAATTAAACAGCCAAGAAACATTCAACATTTTTCTTTTATCAGCATTACAAAACTGGTTAAAATGGTGTTTTTGAGTTTTCTACAAAAGCAGCTCTAATTATAAGCCAAGAAATTTCATTTTTCTAATATTTTTAGCTGCTCCCAACAAGGGTTTTAAGTCAGATTTGAAAAAAATCGGATTTTTATTGATTTTATCACGGGTTGGGACTGGCACTATGTCCAGTTGCTTGGATTGAGCATTAGCTGGGGATCAAACCAGGTTTTGCACATAGTGTGTGAGAATCCTACCACTGACGCACCAATGGCCGTTCATGGCATCTTTCTAATAAAAATAAGAAAATAGAGAAAGCTGTTCATTAGCCTATTTGTGCAGGATTATATTGGCCTTACCATTTTACCTAAAAGGCAACAATTAAAACAGTAAGTGACCAGAGTTTGTGCTGTCTCGGACAATGCTGCTAGTATTGTTCCTTCGTTGGCTAACATAAATACTGTCCAAGCTCAGGACCTCTGTCATAACAATGCCCCATGCCATCTTCATCACACGATTCAGGACCTTTCACTCAGCGGCTGGGCAGCTGACACACCCCACACTCATGCAGTTTTTCAGGATGCTCTCTATGCTAGAAATTTGCCAGATGTTTCTGTTGCAGCTGTGGCTGTTTCAGTCTTCTCAGGAAGAAAGGCCTATGATGGGATTTTTCACCAAGTGTGGTAAGTCAATTTTGCAGCTGTTAAAACACAATGACTGCAAGGAACTCTAGGCTGTCCATGCTCTCCACATTTCTCCACATATGAAGGGGTTGATGACTTGCCTCTTTGATCCTCTGAAACCGCTGTATTCGTGCATTTCTCTTAATACATGGTGTTATACAAAATATTTTAAGGCTAATTAATAGTTGTTAGTGTTGTACAGAATAACAGAACATGAATTATGAGAGTAAAACATATTATATTTCTATATAATCCCCTGTTACACTAACGCACTTACCCCAGCTAGTCACTAATGTTTGGATACCACCAAAGTAGAATTTTTAACAGCCCAAACATGTGGAAATGGCTTGGATCAAAGTCAGGACTGTACAGGGAATATGGCAAGAGTTCTCAGTCCCGTTATAGTTCCAGTGGTGTTGGTTAATGGTGAATGGACAAGGTATGCGCCAATTTTCAAGACTCAGGTGTTCCAGTCAATGAATAATCACAGGAATAACTACATTGGGCTCTGAACCACCTCGACCGGGATCACCATTCACGATGTACAGCCTTTTTTAAAACATTTGCACTGTTCAAATGTTTCACATTATCATCACCATACTGTGCTTTATGTCCTCTGTTAATGTCCATCAGTTTTTATGCCATCTTTCACCAGAATTTCATGCTAGGTTTCAGTTTGACTTGAATGCCCTTCGTAATGTATATGTTTATTTACATTTTTTTCGTAAGGAGTCTCCATTGTATGAATCAGATCATTTATTTTCATGTCTTTTTTGAATGGATACAGAGACTTCAATTGAAATACATGTGTTTAAATTATGATTGAAATGTATATTACTGTATCTTGGGAACAATCCAGCCAAGGACTTAAGTGCGTTAAACATAATCTGGGGTCAAGCAGTTGACCAGCGGGAGTCTGTCTTAGGTTAGAGTTTCAAACATACTTTCCCATGACATTTATCTAAAGACAACCTAATGCACTCTTCCAACCTCTGTGTCCATGGCATTCAGCCAGGATGAAATGTGTGATTGGCTGACTCCGCATTCCTCGGATAGAGGGAGTAGGAGAACTTCAAGATATCACTCCAAATACTCTGTGTTACTAACAATGCAAGATTGAGTGAATGGGAGAAAAGAGACGTACTGCAAGTTCATGAGCCACATGAAAGAACAGATGCAACGAAAAAGTGAGAATTAGTGTAAAATTCTGGATATGGTAAATGAAATGACAAATCTATGAAAGTCTATAAAAACCTGCTCCACTTTCTGACTCAATGTCGCCATCTCTGAAGTTGGTTTCTCGCCAGTTGAGCTGTAATCAGCTAAATCATTTATTTAAATGCATAATATTGCTCACAACCAAGAATCCACTAGAGCAGCTTACAGTAGCTGATTCATCTTAATTAATGTAGCTGATTATAACCAGTGGTGGACAAAGTACACAAAATTATTCAAATAAATGTAGAAGTCCTCTATTTACATTCCTCCTTGAATAAAAGTACAAATATATCCTATATATCCTAAGTAGTGAAGTAAAAGTAAATAGTATAATTTAATAAACCTATACGAGTAAATGTATGTGAAATATGTGCTGAAGTACAGTAACAAAGTAAATGCCCTTAGTTACTTTCCCCCAATGACTATAATCTTACTCTCACTCATTGTCTCTACCACTTTATCCTGTATTCAGGGTCGCAGGGATCCTGGAGCCTTTCCCAGAAGCCTTAGGGCATAAGTTGGGGTACACCCTGGACAGAGTGCCAATCCACCGCAGGGATGTCCACATAAACAACGGACAACTTGGGGGCACCCATTAGCCTGATCTGCAGATCTTTGGACTGTGGGAGACAACCTAGAACAAGGACAACATGCACCTGGAGGTGCAAGGCGACAGTGCTAACCACCACACCACCATCCCACCTTGACTATAATCCATGATCACTTTTCCAAAATGCATTATTTTAAAGGAGAAACACGAGACAAGCTCAGCAATAAAGAAACACCACCGAACCAAAAGACGTACAGCCTGTAGATTCATCCAGATGTGTCCACATGTTAAAACTGAGTGCTGTACATTTCTCAACAAAATTATCTGCATGCAAAATTGGGTCTGCATATTTTGCCAAAAAGGTCAAGTGACTGGGCTTGTTCGATGGAAAAACAGACACCAGAACACCCGTTTTGCACAAATGACCTAAATGCGATTTATGATGAAACTCACTTTTTATGGAAATAAGTTCACGTATTCACATTGCACTGTGAAAGATCATCTACTGAAATCTTTGTATACTGTACGTTTCACCTTGAGATGGTCAGTGTTGGGTAAAAGTGAGAATCCTATGTATGGTCTCAGACAATAAAGAAAAAAATAAAGAATGAAATGAATAGATGGATAAATACATTTAAAGACCACATCTGCAAGATTTGAGGGAATTAAAAACGGTAGACATCATATATATATTTCCCAATATTTATAAAAAAAAAAATAAAAAAAAAGAACTGAATGAATATAATCATGGCAGCTTCATTTAGACATTTATTTATTTATTTATTTATTTATTTATTTTACTCTGAATATCTCTGACACAAGACAGAGTTTAACTTTCCCACATTACTCCACCATCCAGCCAGTGCCATGTGGCAGCAATTATCCATGGTGAGCAACTCAGAGGTTAAATAAGGGGAGACAGATACTAAGCAACAGACACAACATACAGCTGGTCCACCGATAAGCCCGAACACCTCCTTCAGAAACTGCCAGCCTTGGCTGAACCCTGTTGCTCAACCACAGAAACTTGCCCTGTGCACGAAGCCCATAATGCTTAGGCCACTAAAAAGTGGCCTAGTGCTGGGAGACACCCGACTAAGTAAACCTTCTGTATAAACCAGAAAGCCATTTCCTGTACCACACAGTAACACGGAATTTCCTGTTCCTACTGTAGACTCAATTCTCCAGACACTGTTTTTGTTGTTGTTGTTGGATTCGATGACAGCTCTGGTTAGTCTCAAGAAAGTCTCAAGTTCCTGGATTACTCCTAATCTAACATACACACTCACACACATGAGAGTCCAGTAAATCCATCAAATGATAAGAATGTTTCCAAGGAAATCTGACTTCATGGTTTACTTACCGTGAGTTGAGACAAATCCAACATTCCTTGGTCACAGGTGGTACAGCCTCGCTCGTAGGTCCAGACATTTGGGACGTAATTAGCCAAGTAGTTCAAATAAATCTAAAAAAAAAAAAAAAAAATGTAGAGTTGTGTAAGGACATAGAGTAGTATAGCCTAGATAAATCCGACCCTAGCCAAATACTGAAACACTATCTACATAAGGGACAGATGTTATTACAAATATAATTTCTGACTCTTTCACTGGATTTTATGGTGATAATCTGGTGGTAATGTGATACATGTGCAGACTGGGATACAATGGCTTTTTGTTAGGGAAGAAAGTATTCAGACATTTAAAAACATATAGAAAGATGACATGAATATAAATCAACTTCTATAGGACCTGTTACGCATCCGTATGGTTGTTCAGTTTGTGTGTGTACAAACATAATACATAAGGAGGAGGAAGATCCATCAATTTTTGTCATTTTTCCATTTTTATGTTGGCTGGGGCGTAGACAAGCCAATTAGATATATCTTAAAGGAAGATACGCCTCGCCCAGGCTTGGTGTCCAGTTCTGTTATTCTCTGGAAGAGCGTATCTTAGGAGTAGCTCATTTTCTATAGACGGTAAAATCGCACATTTAGAGAAGAAGTGAAATAAACGGAGTGAGACATGAAAACAGTGGTGTATTTCAGCTGTAGTAATACTACACACACACACACACACACACACACACTTTGTGGGAGCTTTGAGACCTGGGTTACAGTAACGTGTGTTAAAGGACTAGCACACTATGAGACCTTTAAAATCCAGAGGCAAAGCTCATTTTTGTCAGACAGATTTGAGGAGAATCTGCCAAGGTCTGTCTCAAATTGTATTGGATTTATTGTTCGGCACATTTCTGGTTCAGGAACATTTTAAAGAATGCGGGGACATTTTTGGATACTATGATGCACATTTCCATCACAACAATTATTCAGCAACCAGGGTAGACCATGCTGTTCTGAAGATAATTCACCCAACACACAGAAGTGCATTGTTTATCATTTATGGCTACATCCAGGACCCTTTATTTCCTAAAAGATCATGGACTTAAATATCTACTGTACAGCTGTTTTACGTAAATGTGTCTGCCTCTAATGCTCCTTGCTCAAACTTACCTTCATCCTAGGTCCAGGAAATGCCAATTTGGTTTCAGAAAGACATATGAATAAACATTTACTTAAAAATGGCCCACTGTGTACATTGCGGACATGTTTAGCTGAAGAAGCAGAAAAGAACTTTTTAAATGATATGCATTGTATGTGTAGTTTGTCCATGTGGGAAAAAAATTGCACACTTTATTAGGTACACCTTGCTAGTCCTGGTTGGACCATTTTGCCTACAGCATAGATTCAAATGAGATTTTGATCCGTATTAACATGATAGCATCACATAGTCGCTGCAGATTTGTCGGCTGCACATCCATGAAGTTATTTGTCACGTTCCAGCCCATCCCAAAAGTATTCAAATGGATTGGGATCTGGTGACTGTCCAGGCCATTTGAGTACAGTGACCTCATGGTCATATTCAAGAAAGCACTTTAAGATGATTTTTTAATTGTAGCCTCAGTTTCCTGTTCTTAGCTGAAAGTGGTAGCACCAGGTCATGTCTTCTATTTCAAGGTGTTTTTTTTTCCCCATTCTGATGCTTAGACTGAACTTCAGCAGATCTTCTTAAATGCATTGAGTCACCCATGTGATTGGCTGATTAGATATTTGATTTCTCAACCATTTAAACAGTTGCATCTAATGGAGTGGCCAGTTGAGTATTTTTGAATAGCCAAACCTATTAGCTCCACCAGTTTACAGATAGCTATAGCAAGCCAATGACCTAAACTACCTACTTTACCATTCTTCAAACTAATAATGCTAACAAAATAAGGCTATGGAAGGATTAGATTTTTTTTTCAAGCTGGTATCACTCAAACTATCCAGCTGCTGTAGTATATCGCTGCTCCAGTCCCTTAGCACATCCACTTGGTAAAATATACGTATATTGTTATATAAATAGATATTTTATATAAATACAGTATTCTGTATACCAATGATTACTACTATAAAATGTTTGTGAAAATGTGTAAAATATGTAACTGAATATCATAAATTAGCTTATTTACTTATTTATTTATTTTAAACAGACAATACTGTACATGATTTCTGGTATGAGTGACGATCCAATTCCAAAATGTATTAAACAGCCACAGAACTCATTTATAGATGAACCATAACCAGATTACAAATGGAGCAGCCCTCTTCCAAGTGACCCCAGATAGTGGGATTATAAATCAGTGCAGTATAAAAGTCTAATCCGCGACTCATAGGATGAGCAGAGGTCAGTTTTTATGAGTGTAGCAGCAGTTCCTGGGTACAAATCCCCATTTTTATTGTCTATGATGATATTGTAGTTCTGTATTAAATAGGATTGCCTGAGAGAGACTTAACAACCTGATAGAACGGATCTTATGTGTTCTTGCCAAAACAGCAGTTTTATAATCTTACTTGAAATTAGATCTCCGTACATGGATTGATGCCAGGCAGACATGGACACTCTGCCACAACGATTTTCACCGCTGGAAGGCGGTCCTGTAAAACTAAATGGTAAATCTTCTACCCAGTCCAACAACAGATGGCCGGCAGATGCAAAGCGCTTTCAGAATTTACATTCAGTTTATCTTGTTAATATTGAAGGTAGTCCTGGATTGAAGTCTTGCACCGACTGCACATAAACGTGGCCGTATTAGGAACTGGGGTATTGTGCTCTGGGCTCCAATGAGGTCAGCAGTGTACAACGGAAACTGACGAGCTCTTGTTGTTTATAAAGAGACAGAAGACGTAAACCAGACGGATTACGTCTGTCCCTGACTTTAGTGAACTGGTGCGTCTGCTTCCTCTTAGGTGCCATGCTTACATTTATAGAGTACTGTGTGAATAAAAAAAAAACAACAAGCAGAGGTTCATCTCTAGGTCGATGATAATTAGTCATTAAAAGTAACACATACAGTACAGGCCTTCAAAGTTTAAGAGACGATGACTCAACCCTAAGCAGGATTTGTTTAAATTATCATGATGGCCATGGTAAAGGGAAAAGAAAAGGAACAGTTGGTCTGGTAAAGATTCTGAATCTCTATATTCATCTCCAACTTTCCTCAGAGACTTACTGGCTCAGGCTTAGAACCTTGAGCAAACTATCGGCTGGATTTCTTGGAAACCTGTCCACCCACACCCAACTGAGAAATCATATGGCTGTGAAATTCTAGAGAATGAGAGTGGTTTGCCAGAAAGACAATGTGTTTGGGAATTTATGCCAGACATGACGGATTGTGTGCTCAGGAATTAGAAAAGTTGTTGGAGTTAGAAGTTTCTTATTGCACATTAATGTCCTGTTAGCTAAGAAGTAAGTTTGCTTTCACAACAGGCTTTGCACAATAAACATATACAGTATAGGGGGTAAAATCATTCCTGTCATGTATCGCAATTCTTTTGTGTGGCGATTCATGTATTGCCATATTGACTCCATATATATATATTTTTTTTTTTATATATATACACATTTCTATGTATATATACAGTATTTGTATTTGAGGTGGTAAAATGTTGCCATTCTCCCACAATTCTACAGGTGGCGCACTTTAAACTATTTTACAGTATACAGTGGAACCTTGGATTGTCTGTCCCTTTTAGGGCCCATCATACAAAACACTTGTAAACCAAGTCTAATTTTCCCATAAGAAATAATGAAAACTCAAATTATTCGTTCCACAGCCCAAAAAACTAAATACATAAAAATAATTGATACAATATATAAAGTAAAAATAAAGCAAATTAACCTGCACTTTACCTTAAAAAAATAAATAAAAATAAATCCCGACAGATAAGTGTTTCCATTTGTGCACGTAGGCACTGTGTATTTGTGTGTGTGTGTGTGTGTGTGTGTGTGTGTGTGTGTGTGTGTGTAGAATTAGCCCCTTCCCTCGCCTCATCTTTCATAGTAAAACTCCTCCTCCCTCCACCCACCTCGCTTTTTAAGTTTCACAACACACACACACACACACACAATGGAAACACTGTTTTAACAGGGAAAGAAAGAAATCTGTCTAATGACACTCGTGTGAGCGCATACTAACGAAATCACTGCTGTAAAGTAAAAAAAATAATAAAACAAATGAACCAGCACCTTACCTTTGAAAAGAATCGCGACAGAGCGGAGTTTTCTGTGTCAAGAAAGTGTGTCTGCGTGTGTTTAGCCGAGAGAGTGTGTGTGTCGGTGTCAAATTACGTGCTCGCACAGGCGAGAGAGTGTGTGTGTGTCGTTGTCAAATTACGCGCGTGCACACATATGAGACGTTGATTATACCAGTAAGAGATGAGCACTAAGACCCAGGGGAGCAGGGGAGACGATTACCCACAATTCCGCAGCGCAAGAGAGAGAAAAATCATTGGCTCAGTTGTGATCACTTGATGTCAAAATAAGAGTCGCATGCATATACATAATACTTGGCACTCGTAAACTAATACTTGCTCGGTTTCCAATTAAACATTTATTAAAAATCTTTGCTCGGTTTGCAGAACACTCGTAAACTACGTTACTCGCAATCCGAGGTTCCACTGTATTATAATATAGCATATAATATATCAGTATAATATATACAGAGTGTATATAAGGCCTGATTCGCAGTCTCGGCTCAGGGCCCAGGTGTGTATATAAAAATAAAAATCAAAACCTCAAATGTGAAAGCAACCTAAAGGAACTGCTTACTTTGGTGTTTATGTTGCCATGGATGACCACAGGAAGACTGTCGTGGACAATGTTTCTGATCCGAACCCTCTCTGTTCCGAACTTCAGCAGAACCTCGTCTGCAAGGAAATAAAAGTGTTTAGACTCACTTCAAAATGCACTTCGACAGCCACATGAACCACACTGTTGTAGTAAAAACAATATAAAGTGGTAGAAATGAATGAAATAATCTTAAATGGGCCAAAGACGCTACAGAAGAGCGTATCAGTCTATCACTACATGTATATTAAGGCACAATTCCAAGCCATTTGAAGAGTTGTAGGAATTCTTTGTGAACTGACTCACCCACTGCTCCATTTAGATTCTGAAATATCTGGCACTTGTGGTCCAAAGTCATATTAAGACGTTCCTGAAAACACGCATACCACACACACACACACACACACACACACACACACATACACACAATATATATATATATATGAAGTAAGAGCATGAACAGTGTGGCCATGTGTTTTTTTTTTCTCCAAACTGTAATTTTATCCTGTTTTATTTTGACTGGGTGTGATGTGTTGTCATGCATGTTATAGTAACATGTGGTCAGATTACGAGCTGACTTGCTGTCTTAGCTCTTACACTGCAAAAGCTCTGGACTTCACACACACAAAAACACACTCACCCTTTGCAATGGATCCACATAGATCTTTGTGTAAAAGAGCTGGTCATCGTCGCTGTCGTGCAACTGCCACTGATTCACAATCTTATTGATGTTCGGGGCGTAGCCGATGAAGCCTGGAAAAAAACAACATCGGAGTTTACGACGCGCTATAAAAGACCGTGTGAGAAAGGAAAAGAGCATATTTTGGTCAGATGTCAAGGCGGTTACTATATGTCAATTATTTTGGTCATGAAAATGCCTCGGCTTTAAAGCAATTCTGGCGCCGGGCCTGAAAAAACCTCTGCAAATCATGGGGTTGTGACACAATGTAGAAATCCAGAAAGGCCCTGGCTCTGTGTGTGTGTGAGAGTCCAGCGATCTGCTCACGGCTCCAGCTATTCAGCCTCAATCATGACCTGCATGCTGTTTTCCTCAGGAACAAAAAAAAATGGAAAATTGCAGAGCATGGGTATGTTGTGGGTGTCTGTCCCTTTTAGGGCCCATCATTAAGATGTCTTCAGTGCCTTTAAACACGGCATATCGTGGAAAAGAAGGAATGAGAGAGATGAAACAAATGGAGAAAGCGCGGTAAAACCAAAGACCCTCGTTTAAATTACCCACGGGAAGCAAAAGGTTCCTTTAAATGGCGTCCACGACTCTGTTTCAGAAATAGACCTTTAGAGTATAACCGCTGCCCGAGCCAAGCAGTAATTGTGACAGAAAAGCTCTTCAATCTTTCTAAATGATCCTTTTGACAAAATTCAATTTTTAGTCTCGGGTAGAAAACCCAACAAAAAGCGCTCTGTATCAAATTAAAGAAAATGCAATAATCACCATGTCCTTCAGACTTATCAGACACACCTATAACTGAAATACCCCACTTTCACAAAAACACATATTTTGCTTACCTGCTCAACTTTTTCTGTTTACGTAAAGACATATGATAAAAAGGTCACACGATGAAGGTTTTGACGTTTTCTTCTATGTAAGCTTCATTTTGCATGGATCTCAAACACAACTGAAATAATTTTAACATTGAAATTTTAACATAAAAACAAGAAGAAAATTGCTTTAAAAAAAATCATAATTATGGTGTGGGGACACTATCTGAATACACACTCCTAAGATTATACTTATGTCCATTACTCAGCGATTTAATAACGAAGATTCCCTCATGTAGGCATGAACATTTACGCATGTACCTGTGGCAATCACACTTAGGCTACGTTCACATGACAAGCCACATTTCCGGGCTTCATGTCATGACAGGTCTCATTAATGATTAAAAGTGACTTTTATCTGACTCTAATGTGGACGCATCTGTCCTCTCCAGTGGCACGCTTGTGCACATGGATATGCCTTTGCTCGTTCCGTCTGGGTGCGACCACTCATTCATGTCAAAGAATAGATGGATTTTTAGCAAAAATATGCACATGAATTCAGATCTGAGCATTCCCATTTAAGCACAGGACTGCGTAACACTTTTCAGATCGGACTCACTCAAAACTGAACATACTGAAAGTGAACATAGCCTTAGCTAGTACTTAGCGGGTATGGACATCTTTAATCAGACACTTTATGTTAATCTTATGTTTATGGCTTTTTTTTTTATTTATCATTTAGTAATCAGATGTTTTTTTTGTTTTTTTCAGATGTGCACACATACTATATAATATAAAGATCTCAGTATAACCGTAACAAACTTGTAGTTTATATTGCAAACAACAACAAAATAGAAAATAATCGCAGCCAATAATACCACAATATAAAGGTCTGTGTACTGTAAATAGAAATAGGATTCAAGAATGAACAAAAACAACTTGTGATAGAATGTCTCTGAATCATGCACTGGTTTAAAGCTCTTATTTAATTAAATCATTGAATTAGATGTGGTAAGCTTACTACTGAGCAATAAACCACAGATGTCTCAAATTATAATTTCAACAGTTAAGTTAATTGAGCACAGACATGAAGAAATTATAAAAAAAAAAAACCCATAAAAAATCCCTTTATTTCTCTATATAATCCGCTGCTACACTAATGCACTTATCCCAGGTTTTTACTAGTGCTTGGACACCATCAGGTCTGTACAGGAGATGTGGCAGTTGAGTTCCTGTAATGTGCAGTTGGTGTTGGTGAATGATTGTGAGGACAGTTCTCACAGACAGATGCGTCTCGTATGGAAGGTAGCGACCAGCTATCTGTCGCTTTTCAAGCGTCGGGCATTCCACTCGCTCTATATTTAAGGGAACGATTGCAGTGGCGTCCAAGCCACCTTAGCTGGGATTGTCATTCGTTGATGTACAGCCTTCCTCAAAATGTTTGTATTGTTCAGATGTTTTATTGTCATTCACAAAAGAAAATGGTTTGACTCCTCATACTAATTTGTTATATTATATTAAATGTTTTTAATCTTGGAGCATTCTAAAAATTATTATATATACTGGGATTGAAAACATCCCTACAATATTGCTACAACATTTCTTAAATACTGTATATATATATATATATATATATATATGCAGTACAGAAGTTTGGACACACCTTCTCATTCAAAGAGTTTGAATTTGTATTATGGCAAGAAAAAAGCAGCTAAGTAAAGAAAAACGAGCGGACGTCATTACTTTAAGAAATGAAGGTCAGGCAGTCCGGAAAAATTGGGAAAACTCTGAAAGTGTCCCCAAGTGYAGTCACAAAAABCATCAAGCGCTACAAAGAAACTGGCTGACATGCGGACCGCCCCAGGAAAGGAAGACCAAGAGTCACCTCTGCTGCGGAGGAGAAGTTCATCCGAGTCACCAGCCTCAGAAATCGCAGGTTTCAATGCCACACAGAGTTCTAGCAGCAGACACATCTCTAGAACAACTGTTAAGAGGAGACTGTGTGAATCAGGCCTTCATGCTAGAATATCTCCTAGGAAACCACTGCTAAGGACAGGCAACAAGCAGAAGAGACGCGTTTGGGCTAAAGAACTCAATAAAGAACACAATAAAGAACTAAAGAAAACTTGCTGAATGAGAAGGGGTGTCCAAACTTTTGGTCTGTACTGTGTATATATATATATATATATATAGTTATTTATTTATTCCCCTTGTTCCAG
Organism: Clarias batrachus; assembly: GCA_003987875.1. Taxonomy (NCBI): domain Eukaryota; kingdom Metazoa; phylum Chordata; class Actinopteri; order Siluriformes; family Clariidae; genus Clarias; species Clarias batrachus. Next base: position 155,668 of record QMIH01001070.1, read on the forward strand.
TCTATCTTCTTTAAAATCTGCGACTTGGGATGAAATTCTCACATCTGCTTACTTAATGGACTCAGCTCATAAAGGAAGCCTCCACCCCGAATTACCTTAAATATGTTTATATTGAGATATTTTCGGGCAGCATGGTGAGGCAGCACGTAGCAAGTCTGCAGAACTAAGCAGAGTTCTGAATGTCCTTCCCATGTTCATGTTGGTTTCGTCCCAAAAATATATTGGTGGTCGGGAATAATTACTTTAAATTGCCACTTGGCAAGAAAACTCCCAGGGTTGTGCCCTGCCATGTGTCCAGGATTGCCTTCAGATCCAACAGGACCCTGAGAAGAATAAAGAGCTCACTGAACAGGACTAAAATATCTGTGTTGTGTAGGTTAGTGCTGTATTTTTGTTGTTCCTGTAAGTAGTCATCACAGGGGGCGGCGGGATGTTGTTATTGCTAAGGCACTTAAAGTCGAGTTTACCTGGAGAAGCGTTTTAAATAAACTCAAGCGGATTGGTGTCAGCATGGAAAATTAAACCAAAGGAAGCTTTTCTTACACATTTTGTCCCAGCCATCACATTAATGAGAAATCCACAGTAGAAATAAACTCCCACAATACAATGCATATGTGCTGAAAATCGAGAGCGATGGTGTAGATCAGTGGTTCTCAACCCTGGTCCTGGAGGAACCCTGCCTGGCACATTTGAGTGTTTCTCACACCAAATTCAATTCAAGAAAGACTGTAGCTTATTTAACTAATCAGATATGAGAGCTGGAAAGACAGGGCAGGGGGTTCACAGATTTCAAATTTCACAGATCATACTGTATAGACATTATAAATATTAATTTGCACGTCTTTTGCAAGGATTTTGCAAGTTCATTAGCAAGATGTGTGAATCAGTGAGTGAGAACAGAAACGCCAGTGTTCTTTTCAAGACATAAAAAGCAAGCATGTTATTTATTTATATGTCTCGCCTACAGCGTTTTACACACCGTCCACCATGGCAGTGTGTTGGCTGGCTGTAAGAAAATGACCAGCCCTGAGGTTCCACATGACTGATCATGTCAACCGTGACGCCCAAACCAAACAACACCCCACGCTAATTCCATACATTTATCCGGACTGATCTGATCAGAAGGGGAGGGTGTAAGACTGACCAGAATGCCAAGGCGGTAATTCTGCTGGTTAAAATAGGTGCACGGGATAAATACTGTGATTTGTGAAGTTCTCCCACCGGTGACTGATGAGCGTCTGGAGACCATGATGAGCTCCTGGTTTACATTTAACTTGGGAGGAGTTGAGGCAGGAAAAGATAAAGATAAAGGATTAAAGAACCACAGAACCACATAGAATGAACTGGGTGTGGTAAGACTAATTTTCTCTCATACATACATACTGTATACACCCCCCCCCCTCTCTATTTCTCCTCATATGTGGACCTTTTCAACTGCCTTTTAGCCTCTTTCCCCCCACGCACTCTCCCTCGCTGATGAATACCCTATTCATTGAGCACTCTCACATGAATAGAGCAGTATGCCGGGTGTCCTTCAGGAAATACCACAGTATGACTGTGGAAGGTTAGAAAGGAAACACTTTCTCTATCCTATTCTTATCATGAAGGTTTTGTGCTTTTTGTGGCTAAATACAGTCCTTGTGCTTACTATAATTTTAGGTGTTTCGGGCAGCTCAGTGAATCCGCGCAGCTGACCTGCAGCTATACTTGTCTATAATCTGACCTCCCACGTTGACGCGTGTTTACTATGCTAATGGGGTCTGAATGTAGTGATCATAGCAGTAACATGGTCAATAGCACATATATGCTAACATTTCAAAACGTAATGTTTAAACATATTAAACATTTACTGTCTATGTTTTGAACATAAACAATTCAATGTTCAACATTATCTCTCACTCACTCATCACTTATACTACTTTTTTCCTGTAAACAGGGTCGCGGGGGGCCTGGAGCTTATCCCAGAGGTCTTTGGGCACAAGTCGAGGTACACCCTGGATGGGGTGCCAGTCCATCGCAGGGCACACACACATACACACAAACACACACACACATACACACACACACACACACACACACACACACACACACACACACACACACGCTCTTCACACGCTCTTCACACCAATTAGCCTCTATCAATACCTCATGTTCCAAACATTCCCCAGCCGCCTACCTCCAGAGTTCAGGAATCGTTTTCCACTGCGGACGTACGGGTACTTCTCTGCCAAGTGCGCGTCCGGCCAGATCACACCCTCTGCAGCAAACACCACCTTGTGATTGACCTGCTGGAACTTCCTCAAGATCTCCTCTGGGCCTCCAGCAAAGATGAGGTCATAACTAAAGAGATAGAATTATAGAACACTTACAGCAACACAGCTGATACTGTATGTGGCCAACAATATTTGGACCAACATCCTTATCAATTCATCAAATATTCAGGATGTTACATAAGAATGCTTATATTTCTTACTGACACAGGCGACCTTCCCCCATATGAGAGCCTTAATTATGGAAGTAATTAATACGTTTTAGCTGGAAACAATTTTTAATTTTTTTTTAAAAAACTATTAAAATGAAAAACAAAAACAAGTTTGTTTTTTTTCCTTTTTTGGTCATGACAAAAATCAACAGTAGAACTCAGTGCTATGTTTAATATTGGAAGTAAGAGCATTTCAATGCACAATGTGACAAGAGCTCAGAGGATTTGGACTGTACAGTTGTGTGGCCATAATAAAAATCATGTTAATGAGACAAATCATAAAAAAGTCTTTGGAGCAAATGGAAAAAAGATTTGATGAGTCCAGATTGACCCTATTCCAGAGTAATGGGTGCGTCAGAGTAAGAAGGGAAGCGTATGAAGCGATGCACCCATCATGCTTTGTGGCTCCTGTGAAAGGATTTAAGCATATTCCAGGAGGACAATGGCAAAATGAATCGGGCATAAATTATAAAAGCATGAGGAATAATTTTTCCATGTAAATTTGCCTTCCCTTTAACCCATTTAAAGTCTTTGTGGCAGTGTGGTTCAACTCTACCATCAATACATGCTCAGAAGGGTTAGGGTTAGATGGTGTGACGTTGCATGAGATTGGCTAAATAATGCAATGGTGAATGTGGGCCGTAATCAAAGCTAAATGTGGTCTGATGAAATTGACTATTTTTTTGGTCAGTCAATGAAACAGTCCACTTTTAACCTCACTAATAGAATAAATCTTAAAAACGAATATTGTAAGGTTGCTCTTAGCACCATAAATTGGTCCTTTCACGTTTCATTGTCATTACACTACAACAAACATTTTTAGGGAAAACTGTTTCAGAAAAGGAAGCAATTCACTTAGATACAATACATTTTAAACCAGCTCCAATAAAGCAGCAAAATTATTGTACATGTAATATTGTATATTTTTACTGTAAGTAGTGTGTGTATTTTTTTAACATTTAATTTGTAGAATAAATTTGAACTGTCAGGCACCGTTTTTGTTTTTACAGTTAAAACCTTGAAAGTTTAGGGGGAAAAAACATTCCCATCTGCACTGTCACCAGTCTAGCATCTTCAGTTAAGAACCATCCGGAAGCTTAATGTCAACAAAAAGAGGCATTTAAAGGTTCCTGTTTCAGCCACTTTTAATATCCATGGTAAGAACATTCATCATACATCTCCAAAAACGGAAGCATACAGCCTCACATCTGGCCCCCACTTGTGTCCAAAAGCTTGTCTATGTCCACATCATACCTCACTGTTCACCCCATGTTACAATTCTAAACCACTAAGCACTGTCTTTATATAGTAAGAGTTCCATTATATGGTTCTGCCCTAATAATCCAGAAGAATGTGAGGTCATATCCTAGCCACTGGTGAAGCCTTGAGCCAGGCGGCTCAGTCAACGGCTCCGTCCTGTGCTTGGATTGAATAGTCACTTGTATGAAAATTCCTGCTAGAGAAAAAAAAAAAAAACTTTCACTAGGAATTAACATCATTTATCACAAGCAAGTTTCACATGCAGGTTTTCATAAGTCAAACATACCTACAAATCAAATTCAGATTTATAAAACTTTGGAATAGAGTGGCATATGAATGCCCGGCGTCAGAAAGTTTCACATTAAGAACTAAAATTTTGGAAGAAAATTACCTCGGCATACTGTACGAAGAATTTTGAACATACAAGCGGACGTAGTGAGGTTCACATCGGTGACCATGGTAAATTATGCAAACCCAAATGGAGACTATGCATGGTTTCCACTTTTTTTACATGATATGAAAGCAAGGTGCAATATTCCAATGATCACATCCAGCAGCCCTCCATTACTCCCCAGACACCTAACCATTTGAAGAATAGCAGACGAAGAGAAGGTGAATCCGTCTTCACTATAATTTTTACAAATACTTTGCTTAAGCACAAGCCTCAGTTATCTTTGCATAAAGGCTGTCATTACGAGCTTTCCTCTAAAGTCTGAAGCTATAAAAGAAACCCCAAATTTACTTCAGAATTGCGACGCGTGCATTTATAATTAGTAGTCTCGAAACTTCGGAAAGTTATATAAAAGACTTTCCCTGAACTGAGGGAAGGTGTTTCTGTGGATCCATCTTAAGCAACCAAAAACAGTACACATCGCAGGTGGGTATTAAGAGGGCTGCAAACACTACACTAGGTCTCCTTCAAACTGGCCTCATGCTAATTAATGTCATTGTCTATTGCAGCGAGCCAGACATGCTAATTATGCTAGACATGCCATAATTTAACATAAGGAATGGTGACATTAAAGACTGTTTATTCTGACAAGGCATAATATAGCATAAGTGCTAGCAGGTGGACAAATGTACAGTATATTCACGATACAATAGCATTGCTGTGCTGCCTTTAACACCGCCTGCTGAAGTCGTTCACAGCTTTCCATGTAATCTTAGCCAGTAACAATTTAGCAACATATTAACCCCGATCACAGTAACATATCAAATGGCAAACAGCACAGGACACAAATTATTTCACTGCCAACTCTATCCTAGGAACATCTGGTCCACAAGCAAGTGAAGAAAAGCCCTAACCTTCTACTGACCCACAGGTCTTAATGAGAATCGGTAAAAGAGACTATTTTGACTTAAGTCCACAGCACAGCTGTTGTGAGTCTTGGCGTCCAGAGTGTGAGCCTGAGCATATTCTTCATGGGAAGTTTGTCTTTTCTGCCTGGTAATAACAAAGCCATCATTTTAATTTAAAGAAACCCACAACAATCTAATGGGAAACGACGACCAACAAGGTTTAATTACAACAAGCTTTACAAATATTCATAAAGCTAACTAATGCTCTTTAGATCATCTATTATACCACAGCAGACATCAGACTGGTTGGAAAGATGGGTCTTTCCAGTACCTAAACCGCAGGATGCTACTGTTTCATGCACCATATAACATGTACACTAATCAGCCATAACACCACCACCGCCACCACCAGGTGAACTGAATAACATTGATTATTAATTACATATCAGTAAGCTGGTGACAGGTTCATGGGCACTCAAGCCTCATCTATGCCTGTGGGTACCAAAGGCCTGCCCGTCCAGACCAATCCCACCGATAAGCCAATGTAGCACAAATTGTTGAAAGAAGTCAACGCTGGCCATGAAAGAAAGGTATCAGAACACTCGCTGCATCACAGCCTGCTGCGTATGGGTCTAAGGAACGAGTTGTTTCCACAAAGACTTAAAATCTGATTGAACATCCAAAGGATGTGCCAGACAAACCAGTTTGATCCACCCACCACCCAGAACACCCAAGGGATCAGCTGCCAACAACCTGGTGCCAGACACCACAACACACCCACACAGGCCTTGTGGCGTCAAACCATGGTGGCACAAGGGGAACCCACACAATACTCGACCGAATTATTTGCATTTTAGTGTTATAGCTGATCGGTACAGTAGTATATACTGTATCTCATGTCTTATGTAGAGCCTTAAGGCATTATACAGTATAAAGTAGACTTATATTTACAACACTATCCAAAATTACATACAAAATTATGTATCATTTATATGGTCTCATCTCTTTCCCTTTACCTGTCCACAAAGAGGATCACCAGGTCTTCTTGGTCAGCCAGTGCTTCCATTGCTTCTTTGAGCAGTCGAACCTTCTGTCCTCCACCAACCGAGTTTCCGACATCGCCTCCTTTCCACTGCTCACCCATCCCTAAAACCTGGAAAAGACCATGAACAATTTAGATCAGAGGTGTCACATTGATTTTTTTTTTTTATAATATCCCAACTTACACAGCCAGATTACACTTTAGAGTCCATTAAAATGTAAAACAAAAAAAAATGAACATGGCTGCCTACAGTAAACAAAGTAGAAATTCTTTGCACTCTGGGAGAAAACCAACTAAGCATGGGGAGAACAAACACACCGAGGCAGGAATCAAACAGTACAGTAGGTGCAAGGCAACAGTGCTAATCACTAAGCCGCCATGCCGCCATCTTCTAATCTACTGTCTAGTTTTACATTTACATTTAGGCATTTGGCAGACGCTCTTATCGAGAGCGACTTACATTTTTTATCTCATTATACATCTGAGCAGATGAGGTTAAGGGCCTTGCTCAAAGGCCCAACAGGAACAACTTGGTGGTAGTGGGACTTGAACCTGGGACCTTCCGAACCGTAGTCCAATGCCTTAACCACTAAGCTACCCCTGACCCAGTTTTACTTTCAAATTCAAAGATTCTAAAATAATCTGGCTGGACAACAGGTTGGAAACTATCAGCTCACATGTTGGGCACCGCTATACTGAATTACACATAGAAGCACCACAATCAAATTGATATGAAAATGTTATTTCAGCTAATCCCATAAGCGTTCTTTTTGACATTGAGGATCCTCATGCGCTCTGGCCAGGAGCAAATAAAGAACTGCCTGGTGTGATTTCAGGATTGGCAGCATTTTAGAAGACACCAAAGCAAAGCCAGCTAATCCTCAGAGTCTTCAAACACATTTTGCATGTTATGTTAAGAAACATGGGAGTAAAACACAAGCCCTAGCTAGCCTTGACAGACCTGGTCAGGATTCACTACGTTTTTTTTTTTTTTTTCCATGAAAGAGATACATGGTCTTAACCCTTATCCTAAGTACCAAAGCAGCGGTGTCGGGGATAAACTAAATTAAACAATCCCACAAGCAAAATGAAGCAGAACTCCAAACTTTAAAGCCAGACATTTTTGACATTCATGACGCTCCCAAAGCCATTCACTCCTTTTAGTTCACCTGTGAAATTACTCGAGATCCCGACATTCTGAAATCACACAAAGCTCCGAAGAATTCAAACTAAGTCGAGGTCAGTGCTTTAGGAGAAACAGATTTGGCAGTGAGTAACTGGCGAAACATTTCCCACAATGAGTCTTACCTTGACTGAATATTTGAAGTAATTTGCAGACTGCATGAAGCGGAGAAAGCCATCAGTCTCTTCTGTAGCAACAGTGAGGACGAGGAGTTTCTCTGGAGAAACGGAAAAAAAACAAAAAAGGAATGTACAAGGTCATGCTTGATTAATCTGAATATATTCAGACAGATGTAAGCTATGTTTTCAAAATTCCAGTCACATACAAGTACCTTATAAATTCCTTTTTCATTCAAGGAAGGATTTAAACCCAGTTTGAAATGTGCACTAAAGTAAAATAAAGATTTAATTGTACAACATGAAATATCAGCCATGCCAAAACCCCTTGCTTTTTGAGAGCCACATTACCATAATGCCATGTATGTTGTTTTTCTGGCTACAGTATGGAGTGAAAAAAAAAGGGTCTCAGGTTACTCCAAACCAAACTGCAACCAAACCTCAAACCTATGTCAACACTATGAGAATTGGTTCAAGAAGTGTGTTCCCTCATGTTAAATGGTTAAACACAGAGACGATTTGTGATCGCTATAATCAGTGTTCCATGCACCAAAGGGACTAGAGCTGGTGACTGACGGTGAGCGACCAACAGTTAATGAACAGGGGTGAGCGTGGTTTTAAATTCTTATTGGTACTATATAGCCAAAAGGCAATGTAAAGGTAAATTTATACTTTATATTTTCATGTATTCCACTTTAGAATGTCTGCTAACTATTAGGTTGCAGAATCCAAATCCAAAATAGTGTTAAATAGAAATCTAGTGTGCACAATTCCTTGTTCCACACACCCAGTAGTGTCCTTGATCTGAGGTTAGAGAGGGATTTGAAATGTGTGTTAGAAGCTACGTAGTTAGCATTGTAGCTCGCGTAAACCATGAACAAAGAACACAGATGGATCAGAGCAATTAGAGCCAAATATTAAGGAGAAAATGTGGTTTTAAAGATGACTTAACATTATCAAAAGGATTTTTTTTTGCCTGACTGGTTTTGTAAATATGATTTTGACAGGCAGCTGCTCTCCCCTCTTTCCAGTTCAAACCTACTTTTACCCTTGCTATTAAACATGTAGTGAAACATCCCAGTGTTGCTATGCTATATATCCCCACTCATGGAATACATCTCATCCACTCAAATTACTCAGTCAGAACAAACTGTTGTATAATTCTGATCATTATTTCATGTTATTAAATGCAAAATTTATTGGTCAAACATGTAAGCAACCAAAGCAAAGGTAAAACCCAATAGATCATCAATTAGACCAGGTTTGTTCAAATCCAGTCCCGGCAGCCTGTTTGTTAATAGCCAGGTTTAATATGTGTTGGTGAATTACAATGTGTGCTGCACACTGTATTTGAACAGCCATGAGTTACACAGTATTTGACTGACTCATAAGGATAATAACTATAACCAAAGGTTTCACTCAGACTAACTGTATGTTTGGAGCACATGTGCAGGAGAAGCCCAGTGGTTGTGATATTGGACTACTGATCAGACGTGTGCAGGCCCTCAACTCTCAGATAAATTAATTAATTAAATAAATGAATTGCATGCAGTGGCTAGGTAGCATGAGTGCGACAACCAACTGACAATGGGGCTCAAACACAGATCCTCAAATCTCTAAATCAACAACCTAGAGCCACCACTCACCTTGAAATATGAACATAATTTACATGCTATAACCTGAAATACTGACTGAAATTCTTTACTCTTACATTTGAAATAGCAGTTTAATATAATCTCTTAAAGTACAATAAACATTCACAAAAGACAAAAAAATGTGCACCTCAGATTTCCATTCATGGTGATAAAATCCTTCTTTAGATTTGTTAGGATGGATGTCACCTTGTGTAATGTATATTATATTTAAAAATGTAATGCGTACAACGTAAGCACTTTTCTTTTGGTCTATAGTGAGTAAAAATCAGTAATTATTATTATTATTATTATTATTATTATTATTATTATTATTATTGTTTTTTAATGAGTGAAAAAAAAACCTACATCCCAATACCAAAGAGCCAGACTTAACAAGTAATTGTAAAAATTAGAATTTAAATTTTAAAAAATCTTCACCAATAGAAATGTTTCAGAATACAGTGGAACCTTGGATTACGAGCATATTTCGTTCCGGAAGTGGGCTCGTTTTACAAAAAAAAAAAAAAATTATTAAAAATCTTTGCTCGGTTTACAGAACACTCGTAAACACGTTACTCGCAATCTGAGGTTCCACTGTACTGTATTTAAATCTAGTTTGTCTCAAGTGTCAATCTTTTGCTTTGGCCACTACAACAATTTATTGCCTTTTCCCATCAGCTCAACATGGCCTGGCAAAACTATGTCTGCTTGTTTATTATCCGTTTCTTCCATTTTAACTGTATTTTGCACAAAATAATGATGCTAGTGGTGGTAAGGCGTGAGAACCTAAGGCCAAGTCACATTCAGGAGTGGAAAATTGATCTCTGATGCTGTATTTTCCGACAATTTTATTTCTGCATATCGCATTTACTAGTTCTTGTATAGCTACTCTATTGACGTTTGGCAGATTTTCATTCATTTTTAACACACAATATTTCAAAACATTTTAGGGACAGACAGGCATGTGAACCGAAACCTACATCTCTGGAAAGTCAAAGTCCTCTTCATTACTTTTTAAGCTAAGCTCAAAAACACCATTCACACTGGTGCATGTACACTATACAAAGATAAATGTTAGGCGTAGGATGAAATATCCAGACAAAATAGCAGACAAAAAACAAAAAAACACGTAGTTAGGACATAGAAGTGTGCAAAAGGCATTAAATGATGGGGGAGACTGCTTTGTGTTGCCAGGCTGGTGAAAGCCATCACGATCCATTATTACTGGGGAAATGACATCATAAATTCCACATACAGTGCAAAAAAAAAAAAAAGGTCAGGATTTATAATCCCAGTTTCCAGGATCACTCAGAAGGGGAAGAGCTCTTGCATCATCTCCACCTCTGTGGCTTGTTCATTCTGGATCTGAATCTGGATGACTGTAAATCTGTAATGTTGTGACAGTTCACTCTTAAAAGCACTAGACAAAAAAAAATGTTATTGCATTCATTGTGAATCCTTGAATCAAAATTATTTAGCAAAATACACTTAAAAACTCCCAATGAATACAATACAATAAATATGTCAAGCCTAATAAGATTGTATTTTTAAGGGTGAAATCTCAGCCCTCCTTACCTAATGCCAGGAAGATGAATTAGAGTTAACGAGCCAGAGTGAAATGTACTGCATTTAGTGGAATGTTAGTTTAAACCACTGACTCAGAGACGACCAGTGGAGTCTTGTTTCTCTTTTCCTTCTGCATTACACGTCAGGAATCAGGGAGGCCATTGCCCCGACTGCACTCAGACAGCATTACTCCATTACACACACTCATTTTAATCTTGCGAAGCTCAGTGGGAGTGGTGAATAACCATCTGGAAAACGTGTTACTGCCAAAACAGCTGTGATAGAAAACATTTCAGACGCTTCCTCTGTTGCGCTAGAATCACAAAGACAGTGTTCCGCCTGAGGAGCTTACATACAACGCTAGCTCGTAGCGGCACAAGTTTAATGGGACTTTCATCGTTGTCTGAAATTAGAAATACAGACAAAAGACAGTGATTTTCTTATGTGTGTTGTAAATCTATTTGGAAAGCAGAATTGTCAACTTTTCCTGGAAGAACAAGACTTTTTCTCAGACACTTTCTCTCTTCATCCTACACCAACAGACAACACCAGTAGTTTGACCCAGGTGTGAAGGGGAGATCAGTGGTTAAGGCGTTGGACTATGATTTGAAAGGTCCCAGGATTAAACCTCATCACAACCAAGTTCCCACTATTGGGCCCTTGAGCAAGGCCCTTTACCCCTCAACTGCTCAGGTGTATAAAGATATAAAAACATCACTCTGGATAACAGTGTCTGCCAAATGCCATGATTGTAAGTCTTCATACATTAGCAATTAAAAGCAATCACCTGATCAAATGAGTAAACACAATAATAGCAGATTCACGATTCTGAGCACACACACACTCCTTAGAATGCTAACTTTGTGAAGCGTCATATCTTTGACACACTTTGGGGTGTGCTGTTCAAGGACAATAATCAGTCACTACATTAAAATGGAGAATATTTGGATATTTTGAGCTGATCGAAATCATCAAGCTTAAAGATTCCAGCTTTACATGTTTCATGGATGTTGATCCAATAAGGTGTGTTTACATGCTCGAAGCATTTAATCAGAACACGACTATTCTTGATATGAACGCAGTGTCGAAAATCGTCTCTCTCTTTCTTTTTTCTGCCCAAATTGAAGTGTTTAATCTCCCAGAAACATAACGTAGATTAGATCACGCTTAAAATTGGCTATTTAATTGACAACATGTGGCCAATCAGTGCGTCTTCCTCCAAAGACCAGGAGCCACTGGATGAAAGTCCAAAGTAAAGACTGGTGGGAGAGAGATTTCTTACAGAATTTAGCAATAATTAATGGAAGCAAAAATTCCTTCCTGGAAACTCATGTCCCCCAAAGAAAGGAAAATATGCACGGAAAGAATATATTTATTCCTAACATGACTAATATTAACCTAATGAGCTGATTATTATATTGACATTCATGGCATTTGGCAGGCGCCCTTATCCAGAGCAATTTACATTATCCCATTTTACATCTGAGCAGTTAGGGGATAAGGGCCTTGCGCAAGGGCCCCACACTAACCTTAGTGCTAGGGTTTAAACCTGAGGCACTCCTGCCTCAGATACACTTATCATTAGAATACATATTATTACATTTCAGTCGACACTTTTCAATCCCATTGAAAATTCAATCCCAGCAGGTTAGACCGGGGGGGGGATGGGGGGGTAATATAGAAGAATACAATACAGCATTTCATGTTAATTAGTAACTTGACTGTGTTGACTCTAAGACTGTACTGTACTGAGTCATGACGACGTTTCCACGTTTTCCTACAACTGGAGACTCCTTCCATTAAAAAAAAAAAAAATCCAAAACAAAAACCGCCCTCACCATTTTGATTGAATCTCTTTTTAAAATAAACCTCTTTATGTGGATCATCCGTCATAAGAATAGAGCTGTTGTCAGCGAAAAACTAAATCAACATTTTTCTAACCAATCAAATAAAATGATTTATTCCCTAAGTTGCAGATTTCACTCAGTTTGTCAGACATTCTTGTCCAACACCAACACAGTTGGAGACTTGCGATACAAGCCAAACATCACAACAGCACATGCATCTGGTTAAACTGTTTGACTTGTCCACATCTGCCCATGAACTGTACAAACTGTACAACTACAAAGTAATAGTTCAGGAGTAGAACGGCTCTTTGAATGATTAATGGTTCACATACAGTAGATTGCCCGAGCACCCATCACAATGCCAACAACCCTTAAGAGCAGCTTTCTAATTGGGTGTGGTCTTCCGCCATGTGGACAAATCGAAGGTGGTTTGTAACATCTTGTTCCCATTTCTTTGGCACAGAAAGTGAAACTGACAAAAGAAATTCCCATCACTTTCACATGAGTGGCTGTTTATTATTAAAGATGTATAACCTCTCCTCAGGGATGAGTTTACAAGCACTTTATCCTCAACATTTACATCTGATCAGTCTTAAGCAATTGCAATCCACACTGTTGTTTCGTGCTCCATTCATCTATTGTACACAGACATTAATCTGGATGCTTCGTCTACAGTATACCGTACGTGGTCCGAATTGAGCACTAGGTTCAGTTTTATATTTGTGAATACTTGCTTCTCTCAAAATGTAGTGAGCCATGGTATAGATGGGGACCTCTTGAGGGCGACCATGTGCTTTACATATTGAAACACTCTTTATGTTACAAGAGGTAAAAGTATGATGATTTTTCCATGTGCGTTCTTCATGTTGGTTGATGATGGTACTTATCCTACCAAGAAATAATGCATAGACGGACGAAGACGGAGTTTAATGCATTGCGTTCTCATTTCAAATATTATAGGAAAAACAGACTCCTTGAAACCCTGGGACACATCAGGGCATAAGGGCGTTTAACAATCCTGTGCACTTAAGGTTTACATTTCTCACCATGAAGGAAGCAGATACAGTATGTGAAAAAGATCCAGTTGAACCTGATGTGATTTTCATTCATCTCACCTGATGTGGTTTTCTGCTTTCTACTCATGATTACCAAGAGTAGCTATTCGAGTTAGCATAGCCTTCCCTTCAGATCCAACCAGTCTGTCCATTCGTCTTCGATCTCTCACATCAACGCCCAGAACTGTTGCTCAATGGAAGCTGATTTGGAATGTTAGAAAATTCCAAAGAATTGCTGGGAATGTTGTTTGTTGTTGCTGAGATGAGCCCATCTAGAACCAACAACCATGCCATAGTCAAGTACAGTACCTCACCCTTTTTGCCCATTCTGATGCTCGGTTTGAACTTCATCAGATTGTCCTGACATTGTCCAAACGCTTAAATGCACCCAGTCACTGCCATGTGAGCGGCTGATTGGATATTTGCGTTAATGAGCAGTTGAACAAGTGTACAGTCGTGGCCAAAGGTTTTGAGAATGAATGAGAAAGTTTGCTGCTAAACTGCTTTTAGATCTTTGTTTCAGTTGTTTCTGTGATGTACTGAAATATAATTACAAGCACTTCATACGTTTCAAAGGCTTTTATCAACAATTACATGACATTTATGCAAAGAGTCAGTATTTGCAGTGTTGCAAATTCTTTCATTATCACTTCTTGGAGTTTGTCAGAATTAGTGGGTTTTTGTTTGTCCACCCGCCTCTTGAGGATTGACCACAAGTTCTCAATGGGATTAAGATCTGGGGAGTTTCCAGGCCATGGACCCAAAATTTCAACGTTTTGGTCCCCGAGCCACTTAGTTCTCACTTTTGCCTTATGGCACGGTGCTCCATCATGCTGGAAAATGCATTGTTCTTCACCACACTGTTGTTGGATTGTTGGAAGAAGTTGCTGTTGGAGGTGTTTTGGTACCATTCTTTATTCATGGCTGTGTTTTTGGGCAGAATTGTGAGTGAGACCACTCCCTTGGATGAGAAGCAACCCCACACATGAATGGTCTCAGGATGCTTTACTGTTGGCACACAGGACTGATGGTAGCGCTCACCTTTTCTTCTCCGAACAAGCCTTGTTCCAGATGCCCCAAACAATCGGAAAGAGGCTTCATCCGAGAATATGACTTTGCCCCAGTCCTCAGCAGTCCATTCGCCATACTTTTTGCAGAAGATCAATCTGTCCCTGATGTTTTTTTTTGGAGAGAAGTGGCTTCTTTGCTGCCCTTCTTGACACCAGGCCATCTTCCAAAAGTCTTSGCCTCACTGTCCATGCAGATGCGCTCACACCTGTCTGCTGCCATTCCTGAGCAGCTCTGCACTGGTGTCACTCCGACCCCGCAGCCGAATCCTCTTTAGGAGACGATCCTGGCGCTTGCTGGACTTTCTTGGACGCCCTGAAGCCTTCTTAACAAGAATTGAACCTCTTTCCTTGAAGTTCTTGATGATCCTATAAATTGTTGATTTAGGTGCAATCTTAGTAGCCACAATATCCTTGCCTGTGAAGCCATTTTTATGCAATGCAATGATGGCTGCACACGTTTCTGTGCAGGTCACCATGGTTAACAATGAAAGAACAATGATTTCAAGCATCACCCTCCTTTTAACATGTCAAGTCTGCCATTCTAACCCACTCAGCCTGACATAATGATCTCCAGCCTTGTGCTCGTCAACATTCTCACCAGAGTTAATAAGACGATTACTGAAATGACCTCAGCAGTTAATTTTCATAGCAAAGAAGGACTATGCAATTCATCTGATCACTCTTCATAACATTCTGGAGTATATGCAAATTGCTATGATAAAAACTTAAGCAGCAATTTTTCCAATTTCCAATATTTATGTAATTCTCAAAACTTTTGGCCACGACTGTACATGTGTACTGTATGAAGTGGCCGGACGTCCTGAAGGATTAGTAGCCACACAATAAGTACTATCCAAACCTAGCTCAAATGTCCAGTATACGCCAACTACATTTGTGATCTACAACTACTAAAAGATTAATAGATTCAGTGTTACCTTGTGTAACATATATAACAAACCATGATGTGTTCAGCGTAAATACAGCTACTTGGTAATTTTGTAAAAAGTGAAAATTGCTGCTAGGTGCGGACAAAAAAGTTTACCTATGCATCGAAACATCTATTTGCTTCTCTTTCATTCTTTTTTTTGTGTGTGTGTGTGTGTGTACACACAAAACACAAAATCAACTGAGATTTCATTACATTCATATACACCCTATAATATTTTTACAAAGTTTATCATAAATGTAATATTTTATCATTCCATATAATTAAACATGCACTCGTTTTGCAAGCATTAGCTATTTTCCATTGCTACACTAAGCCTGATATAGACATGGTCCTGCGAATGAATGTAGATTCACCATGTAACCCACCCCTAAGGGAATGTTCCCCCCTTTTCCTAGGAACTCACACCACAGTCGTCTGTGTAAATGTTAGCACAGTAGATGCCTGAGACTCTGAGAACACAGCATACACTCAGAAAGAACGAAAAAAAATGCCTTCATCGCTCGCTTAACCCCGGCCTAAACCAACACGTCGCTGTAAAATATCACGTCCTTACCTGCGCAAATATCCTTCGTCGAAATTGTTCTTTGTGCCATTTGTCTTGAATTCAATGACTTGTACTACTGTAAATGTATTCAGTTTATACTCCGTTTAAAGGAAGACGCTGAACTAAATATAGCATAGAGACTGATATTGAAAATGGAAAGAATTCGGACTATGAAAAGAAATTCTAATTTCAGAAGGCTTAAATTATTAGATTTTAAATTACTTTAACTGGGCTCTTAAAGAACTCTTCAATACATTATCAAAATCTGGAGGGAACCGCCAACATCAAATGAAGTCAGAATAAAAGAATCATGAATGAAAATCACTTAAACACGTGGTGTGTTTAAACTTGTACACTGTAAAAAAAACAGGAAAAACCAATGCCATGTTTAGCATTGAAAGTGAGCGCATTTCCATGCATGCAATATAATGAGGATTGGGACTAAACAGCTGTGTGTCCATAAGAGGTAAGTGAGACTCATCAGAAAAAAGACTTTATTTTGCTAGGAAGCATAAAGATTAGACTTTGGAGCGATGGAAAAAGGTCATGTGGTCTGATGAGTCCAGACTGACCCCAATCCAGAGCGATGGGCGTGTCAGGGTAGGAAGGGACTCACATGAAGCGATGCATTAATCATGCATAGTGTCCACTGTACAAGCCTCTGGAGGCAATGTTATGATCTGGTGTTGAGCCGGTCTAGACCCAACAACGTTATGTGGCAATAAAACGAAGTCAGCTGACCACCTGAATCTACTGAATGACCAGATTATCACATCAATCAGTTTTCCTTCCCTGATGGAACAAACACATTCAATTGTGAAAAAAAAAAACTGGCCACCATATTTACCAAACGCCGCTGTTGGTTTCAACAGCTACAACATGTTTGGGTTTCACAGCACCTCTGTGTGTTTAGAAAGAGAGGGTCAGATTAACAACAACGCCCTCTTCGAACTCTTCGGCACAGCTCAATTAGTCTGGCACGCAGCAGACGAGGGTCTGATCTGATACACTTGAGCTGCTGTTCTGTTGTGCAAGGAAACAGATACAGCATGTGTTCATGATTATGGTGCTTATGTTTTATGGTTCTGTTCAATCGTAAATCAGATTCATCTGTTTGCGAAAATGGACAAATCCTCCGCAGGACAGCTCGTGCATGAAATGAAGTCTCAAAATATTTACACATTTGTTAATCTTGTAGCAGGTGGCCTTATCCAAATTATAACTGCGAGACGAAACAAGGAGCCGAGGAATCAGGTTTTAAAGGTCCAGCACTGACTCTTAAGACTTCTGTACTTTGACAACGGTGGTCTTCCCAAACATCCATTTAGCCTGGAAGGAAACGCTTGTATTTGACAAAAGATTATGAAGTTGTTGTGTTTTAAAATGACGAGATGCACTTATACATTCCCTTAAACCAGGGGTCTCAAACTCAGTTCCTGGAGGGCCGCAGCCCCACAGAGTTTTGTTCCAACCCTGCTCCAACATACATACCATGTAGTTTTCAAATAAGCCTTAATGACTTGTTTAGTTGGATCAGGTGCTTTTAATTATGATTGGAACAAAACTCTGTAGGGCTGCGGCCCACCAGGAACTGAGTTCGAGACCCCTGCCTTAAACAATCCAATCATCTTGACCGTATATCTGGTGATTCGTAAACGAGATATTATCATGCATATGGAATATTTGGGGTCTATGAAGTTGTCTTTTCTTTCGAAACTTCATTTTACAGCCAAATTTATCAGCTTTATAATTCAGAAGATAGCGAGCTTTATTATTCCCTGGAAGAAAAATGCCACAGAATCACTTCATAATTAAAGATTTGGGTAAATGCTTAATGCAGGAAAAAAGTAGGTCATGCCTTTGTGTTGGCAGAAAGCACTGGGCCACATTCCAATCATCTGAAAAATATGCTCAGTGTTCTGCCACTTCAAATTACCAGCCTCATAACTGACCTCATTACAACTCTGAACTTCACCACAGCCATAGGCAATTTGATGATATATCTACATGGCTATATACGTTAGAGATGGGGGGGGGGGATTGTATCATCATGATTCTCTTGTGCCAACCGATGTATCAGTGCATCGACTCCGAAAACGATTGTCCTTCAAGCTATTCACAAACTGTACACTAGGAACATTTACATTTATAGCATTTGACAGATGCATTTGACAGTTAAGGGCCCAGCAGTGGCAACTGGAGGTGGTGCCGGAGTTTGAACCTGGGACTGTCCAATCAGTAGTCGAACACATTCACCACTGTCACAGGAATCACTAGGGACCAGCAAATACAATATTATCTCTCTCACACACACACACACACATCAGCCTTACCGCTGTACTTCTAACCAAAACATGTTAAATTGGAAGTATTTTAATGTGATATAAAGTAGGTTCTGTTGCCACATGACAGCAGTAAACCGTCCCTGGTAATCTGGAAACTAGACACACACATACTGTACCACACACATTCCTGCACCAAGGTAGGCAGCCCATGTGTTTCCGGTCTGGACCCCAAAACCTAATTTGAGGCCCTGGTGTGCAATAAACCGACGGAAATGATCCTTGGTCAGACGTTATTTCAGCTGCCTATGACTAAAATAGAAGTCTATTCTCCTGTGGGCCCTTGGAGCTGATGATGGGTAAAATCACACACACACACACACACATCTCTGCTCGTAACCCCAGATCCATTTCGTGTCGTGTCATGTCACGTGTCGGCTGAGGTTATGCGCGTTCGGTGACGCTGCTCCGGTTCTCCCGTAACGGCCTCTCAGTGATGACTAATGCGTGACATCATCTCCATCTGCCAAACCTATATCCTTCAGACCTCTGTCCGAGAGTGGTGGAACACAAGTTCCTTATTTAACTTTTCCAAAGTTCGAAAATAATTATAATTACAGAGATCAAAGAAAAAGTGGCTGCCTGACTGACTGGTTGGCTGTCAAGTTTTTCCATCACATCCTTCTCGTAACTGGGTCAAGCCATGCCGTAGGAAATACTTTATTAGGGGAAAAAAAGCAAGATGGGAACAACAGGCTGTGTTTGTTGTGGTAAACTGGTAATAAAGCATGCTGTTTAAACCTCAGACACTTTCATCACAACACTGCAGGAAGAGTTTAGACGAGGAAAAACAGGTTGTACGTACTGTAGGCTTGCCATGAATCACGTCTCTTGATTTTGTTAGAATGCTTGATTGTGAGAAATTTCATGATTAATTTTCTTTAACGGCAGCTCTGATAGCAGCTCGGGTACAAATTACCTTTGTTTGTTTGTTTGTTTGTTTTGTTTGTTTTTGTATAATAATATTAATAGCTTTCACAAGGACCTGCACGAAGGCCATGCCAAATAAATTGACTAAAAATAAGGCACGTCTTTGGTAAAGTAGATATATTCACGTTTTCTGTATGAGATGACTGTTTAAAATTTACGGAAGGAGTCTCAAGTGTTAGAGCTTTGTAACAGCTGGATGCATCAGTCTATCACTGAGTAATTCCCTACAACATTACACCCTGACATGTTTTTTTTCCTTACACAGTAAATAGTAAGACTTTGCATTAAGGTAATGTACAGAGATGAAAATTGGTGGCACTGGTTAACGCTATCGCCTTGCACCTCTAGGATCCGGGTTCGATTCTCGCCTCAGTGTCTGTGTGCATCGAGTCTGGTTCTCTGGTTTCCTCCCACAGTCCAAAGACATGCAGATCAGGCTACTTAACATTTCCAAATTGCCCGTATTGTGTGTGTGTGTGTGTGTGTGTGTGTGTGTGTGTGTGTGTGTGTGTGTGTGTGTGTGTGTGTATGTGAGTGAGAATGTTACCACTGTCGTAAAAATGGGAATAAATACAAATGGTCACCATAGGCCTGTAAGATGTACAGATGTTTCTGGATGGATAATTTTTTTTTTATTGCATGGTTAGATTTCGTTTATATTGAAAAAAGTTCAAATTCTGACCAAACCTGTAATCCTTAACACATTTAACCATTCATGGTGACCTACTGTATAAGAACATTTTTACCATTCCTCTTTTTCAAAGTAAATGTGACAAGTTAAAAGCAATATAAAAAAGGACCAACTTGTGGTATTTCAACACTACGTTGATAAAAAGCTCTATCTACCAGACATGTTAGTTTGAGTGACCTTGCTTGCTATCTAGACGAGATTTATTATGACTACGACTGCATATAAAAAAAATAAAGGAGCTTGTTTGTCTCAACTGTAGCACTGGAAAAAGAAATTTCTCTCTCTCTCTGCCTGCTATGATTTTTTTATTAGCATTTTCCTAGCGCGAGTCGTTGTATTTATTTGTATTTGAGCGTCGATTTGCCATTTTAATTGCCGTTATGAATAAGTTCTTTGGAAGTGTTGAAAGTATACATATTCATGTCATTTATTTCTTTATTTCTTTCTGTCCACACATACTCCGGACGAGAGTGTGAAAGCAACATTCAGAGGAGCACCGAGAAGGCAATGTTTTCGGAAAATCTGAGCATCGTGTACAGAACGGGATAGACAGACAGGAGAGATCTGTAGTGAGAAACTAAACAGGGGCCAAGAGAGGCGCTTAGTCCTCCACCATCATCCATCATCTGATTATTGGCCAAAGACCATCGTGAACGAGCAGATTGTTAAAGGACTCAAGTGACAATTTTGCACAGAATTCCACAAAAAACAACAAACTCTGACATGCTGAGATAAAGACGTTTACTCGAACGCAAGCCCTCTCACTAAAGGACGTGGCAACCCATCACGCTGTTCCCGCTGGATCCCAATTACAGGGTTCAGACTGCCAGCAGCCGCAGCTTGCCGATCCCGGAGTGTTATATTCTGGCTCTGCTCTGTCATATGAAGGCATATGGTTCACTGCAGCCTGTAAATTTCGTGAAAGGATGTGTGATGGATTCGTGTCACATTAGAGGAAGGTGCTATATACGCTCTTTCTCAAACATGACCTCACACAAAGGTGGCACTGTAATTGATGGGGGGTGGGGGGGGAGTGTCTCGTTCCCACCCAGACAGCTCAGCTAATTTACTTCCCTAGGACTCGGGCCATGGCTAGTTGTGGCATCCAGGATTTGAACTCTGGTCCAAAATATCATCACCTTGTTCTCTTCATGTAGGAAGGAGCATCATTAAATTAGATGGAAGATTATTAGCCACTATGGTTACATTTAGTCCTAAGAATTTAGAGGACCGTCTATTTTCCTTTGGTATGCATGTTAATTACTTACAGCTAAAGCATGGACAAGTATGGGAAAAGAAGGAAAAGATTTCATTATAGACATTTCATTATATTTGTTGCGTAAAATAAACATTTAATTACATACGTAGATAATATTATCAATATATCTAATATTAGTCATATTCAGTTAAATGCACAAAGTTTGATAGACGCTCTTATCGACAGCGACTTATAAAAGTGCTTTGTAGTTTCCTTCATTGGACAGAATCTTACACTGCGTTACTATGTTACAGACTAATTATTATCAGTCAAACATTAAAGTTTTTTTTTTTTTTGTGTGTGTGTGTTGGTGGGAATTAGTCCAAGTAAATGTCTCCATGTGTCAAACGTAGCAATCAAGCGGGAATAAGGTGCCACCTTTGTGTTGTTTAGCAAAAGCTTTAATATACTTTTGTTCTGTCCAACCAGAACAGACATGTTTATAAAATGATGGCTTTTCAGGAGGTAATATGTGTAAAGCCCTCTTTAACACTGCATGCCCTACACATCACAGATTTCCTCCAGCTGAGTCCCGAGGTTCTACTTGGATCATGTCCGTACACACTGGTCTGTTTTTTTTTTTTTTTTTCAGGGAACAGAACAGAGCAAAGAATAAAATTCTCACTTAATAAATCAAATACGTTTTTTTTTTCTTTTTTCAAAAGCACATGCTATTAATTAGAAGTTTGTGGGATTTTTTTTTATAGGCTCACCAAAAGGTCTAAATACATGTGGATTTTTTTATTATTATTTTTTTTTCCCAAGGTGATGGTTGTTTTTTGTTTTGTTTTGTTTTTTTTTCTCTCATTTGGGTCATCTGAAATAGTTGCACTGTTGCACTGAAGGAGAAAATGATCTCTGCATGGAACATCAGTTGTCATACATTAAGACAGTCCTGATTTCTGTCTTTTGAATGTTTTGTTACAAAAAATAATAATAATTATATCCTCAGCACCCTTAAAAGATTGTTGTCTTAGAAGCCGGTAATATTTGATATAGAATATAATTTATATTGGAACCGTCATGCCAATGGAGACCATATTCAACATTCACACACTACAGGCAATTTGGGAATGCGAGTTCTGTATGTCTTTGGGCTGTGGGAGGAAACCGGAGTACCTGGAGGAAACCCGGGTGAACATGCACACAGACCTGAGGGGGAGATTCGAACCCAGACCCCGGAGGTGCACGGCGACTGAACTAACCACTCCGTTACTGTGCTGCCTAATTCATTTTATACATGATGATATACATAATTAGGATATTATTAACTAGAATACAGAAAATTCACCAAATATTAGATACAATTATTTTTGTTTTTGCATTCGACCATTAAAACTTTGCTCTCCATCGGATGATTTATTCTTAAAGAGCTACACCTTTCAACCCAAGAGGTTTAAACTCTCCTGCTCACTTTCTTCCCTTTTTACGCGCACACACACACACACACACGTGCGACTTTTACCGTGTGAACACAAGATGAATTTGTGAGACACGTCAAGGAAAAAGTTCCACGAAATCTCCAGGAGCTTGAACAACAACAACAAAAAAAACTAACAAAAAAACACAATGTTTTATAGGCAGCATTGTGATTAAACATGACTTTCTTACCAGTCGGGTTTTGTTCGATGGCGCACTGAGCGCAGCCCAGCAGGAGCGCGAGCCTGAGCGCGTAAATCCCAGCGCGGAACACCATGATCCGTCTGTGGACTCCGGACAAGAGGACAAGAACAAGCGCACGAGCCGGAGAACAGGATGAGAGAACACGCGCAGGGCCGCCCAGTCAGTCTGCGCGCGCTTCTGCTTCTTCTTCTTCTTCTTGTGTGTGTGTGTGTGTGTGTGGATCAGTGGACACCCAAATCCATTCAGTCCCACAGGAGTCCCAGAGTTCCTGCGCAGACAAAAAGACAAAGCAGTCACGCGGCCGGAGACGAGGTGTACCTCCAGCGGGGCAGAACGTGAGAATGAGGAGGGTAGGTCCAGTGTGCAAAGGCGGAGTGACCCATTACACAGCAACCCCCTCCTCCCTAACACACACACACACACACACACACGAGAGAGAGAGAGAGAGAGAGAGATCTATTAGTATTATTATTATTATTATTATTGTTGTTGTTGTTGTTGTTTTTCCACTTTGATCTAAATGTCTGTAGTCTTATTTCATATACAGTTATTTATTATTGCTCTTTTTATACTATTCTGTATTATTATTATTATTATTATTGTTGTTGTTGTTGTTGTTGTTGTTGTTGTTTTTCCACTTTGATCTAAATGTCTGTAGTCCTATTTTATATACAGTTATTTATTATTACTCTTTTTATAATATTCTGTATTATTATTATTTTTACTTATTTTATTATTATTTTTTATTATTATTATTATTTATAAAATTTTTATTTATTTATTTATTTTAATTATTATGTTCTTTTTTCCCTTTTTTTAT
>QMIH01001070.1:180304-206655 GCA_003987875.1 Clarias batrachus
TATTATTATTATTATTATTATTATTATTATTATTACATTATTTTGATAAAAAAGAGAGGATGGAGAGGAAAAGAAAATAAAGATCTTCCACTTTGAATTTGAATCCAAGCAAGGATATGATATGGATATTTTGGCATGTTAAACTGACACTCTTTCTGGTTTTGTGCTGCTCCCTTAAACAACACAGCTTTTTTTTTCCATATACTCAGACAATTAGTCAATTATCCCATCTGGATCTGATTTATGGACATTTTGGACATATTCAGACTTCACACTGAGAGCCAGGATGTTAAAGCGGGGCGGTTGCTGTCAGGCGTGAGAGTTACCAATATCACGTTACTCATCTTGGTGTTTGTGACTGCTGTTTGGTTCAGCTGGATAAACAAATGAGCTGGAGCATGTTTGTTTGCACAGTGAGAGTGAATTCATGTGCTAATTCATGTTTATAGTCAACAGTTGAGGCACAAATTTAAAAATAAGTGTGTTTGTGTGTGTATGTGTTTCTGGGTATCAAATTCTCCTTGAGGTGTAATTAATGATTAGTCCAGTTAGTCCAGTTTAATTTTTCACAGCATTGTGGCATTGTCAGATCTGATTCCCCAGAGGATTTTGTCTAAATGCCATCAGCATGAACACAACTTCCACCCATCTCTTTCTAGGAACCTCTGTAGTCCAACTAGAGACTGTGGAAGCCAATGGTATTTGACCATTGTATTTATTCTCATCTTTACGACTGTGCTAGGACCTCCGGTCAACATTATTTACACACTACGGGCAATTTGGGAACAGCGATTTACCTAATCTGCATGTCTAAACTCCAAACACAGCTTCACTGGCCTTAAAATCAGCCAGCTGCTGAATGCAGAAATTACGTTTTGCCATTTTTATTACTTGAACCTTACAACAAAAGTTCAATGGTGAACATTTAAGGACTCACATGTGAAGATTCGGATGGTGAAAGTGGAATGTTTTTGTAGTTTGTTTGTTTATTTTTTACATTGCATTCTTTAGCAGTGACCCTCAGGTTAAATGTGAACATGTTTGACGTTTTTCTCCAGGTGGGAATTAACACAGATGTTATCAAGCATGAGGAATGCCTCCCAGGTTTCGCCCTAAGGCTTTTATGATGTTTGTAAGAACTCCTTTAGTGATGAGTATCAGTGATGGGTTTGTTTCATGTACTCGTCTGGGCAATTATGGAGACCCATTATAGAAAGGATATATATATATATATTACATAACGTATAAGTTACATAACGCTGAACCATGCTGTGTGTGTGTACTTGGATGAAAATCCTTTGAAGTCTGGAACCCTTGGACCTGACCAAATGTTGAGTTTAATCCCGTGACATGCCTTGTCAGGCCTTTACCTCAGTTGCTGCTTGTTTGTGGGTCTTTATTCCTTCAATCAGTCTTGTCTTTGTTAAGTGAAATGCACGCTCTATTGGGTTAAGGGTGACTGATTTGGCCAGTGAAAAACATTCCATTTCTTTGTATGTTTTGGTTTATTATTCATATGTAATATAAAGCTGCGTCCTATCAGTTTTGTAGCATTTGGTTGAATCTGGGCAGAGAGTATAGCCCTGTACACTTCAGAATTTATCCTGCTACTTTCATCAGTGGTCAGGTCATCATTAACCAGCAGCAACACGGTTCCATTGGCAGTCATTCATGCTTATGCCTTAACACTGCCTTCACCATGTTTGACAGATGATGTGGTATGTTTTGGATCATAAGCTGTTCCCTTCTTTCAGCATATTTTTCTCTTCTCATCTTACTAAGATAAGCTAATTTTGGTTTCATCAATCCAAAGAATCTAACAACATTTTCTGACAAAGTCTAATCTGGTCTTCCTGTTCTTGAGCACTGCCAGTGGTTTATACCTTGTAGTGAAACATCTGTATTTACATTATACGAAGTACACAAAAAGCTGTGTCTTCACATCAAACTTTAAACAACGGCACGCCAACCTCCTCAAAGTGTTCTTGAGTTGCTTAGATTTTATTTAGCGGGTCATCTCAGGTTCACCATGGGCAGGGTTTTGCAGACAGTCATTCGCTTTAGCTGTCGTCCATAGTCTTCCAGGTGTTTTGCTGCTGCTGAGCTTGCCAGTTAATTTCTTCTTTTCAAGACTGTCCTAAACTGTTGTAATAGCAACAAAACTCTCAGTGTTTCTGTTATCTCTCTGATAGGTTTCAGGTTTTTTTTTTTTTTTTTTCATTATAATGAAGGCCTCCTTCACTTGCATTGACACCACTTTGGACCAAATGTTGGGGGTTCGGGTGAACAGCTACCAAATCCATATGTAAGAATCAGAACAACCACCAGCCATTTTCTCTGCTTCATTGATTATGCAGTAATGAGGGAACAGGCCAAACTGCTTGTCAGCCATTTGTTCCATTATTTATGAGCCACAAATGGGTTTGTGTATGAAAATGGCTGCAATTCTTGAATGGTTGAGGCTACAGTTTTGTTAAACTCATTGATTTAAAGTTAAAGGTCTTGACGTTTCACATCTTGAGCGTTTCATTTCAAATTTAATATAATGATGTACAGAGGGCAAATGGCAAAAAAACCCCTCTTTGTTCCAAAATTTATGGACCTGGCAGTACAACAATGGGATAACACAGAAAAAAGTAGGGTAAAAGTTATAGATCGCGATATATGAAGTCATGCAAAAACCACTTTGCCTTGTTCATCTGAGTCTGTAAAAATTTCCTCTGAAATCTGCTGGCTCGCTTGTCCACAGTTTTTAGTTTTATAGCCTGGAACAGAAATGCCCTGATTGGGATCAGTGTGGCATTTGAGATTGCATAAGAATTCACTTTGTTCCTGTGATAATAGTTGGCAGCTGCCATGAGAAGTCACACAAAGTAATTATTGGAGTCCCCCTGCATCTCAGGAGAGATCACAAGACTTCACTATAGAAATACGGGATTCCAGTTTATTGGTTTGTATTTTAGACACCTTTGGATTTTGGAAAAGTACAAAAAATATCCCAAACTTTGAACATGCCACAGAGCACCATTAAATCTATTATTAAAAAATGGAAAGAATATGCCACAACCATGACTCAGCCTGGAAGAGTACATCCAACAAAATTCATTGACCAAGAAGAGAGATTTAGCCAGAGGCAAAAGTAACTCACGGCATGACCACACTTCAGTGACTGGTTATTGTTTTTAGGGTGATGATCAGTGTTGGATTTCCACCAGACCAAAAAGGAGTTAGATTTTGGTCCCATTAGGTAAAAAGAGTCTTTTTCCCGCATTTACTGAATCCCCATTTCTTCTGCCAAACTCTAAACAGGAATTTGGTGTCTTCCAACCTATGGTGGTCCTTCTCACATTGGTGGACAGCTGTGGATCTCTCCAGCTTGTTACACTTTGCCTGTCATCTGATTCTAATCACCTCCTGCCCTGTTCACTGATTCCTTAAACAAACATTGCTATGGACCTCTTGTTCTCCCACAGCTCAACAGTGGTCTATTTGATTCAGGTCCGTCGACTGGGGAGGCAAGAGCACTGGAGTACACTGAGCTCATTGTCTTGTCGATGGAACCAGTTTGAGATGACTTATGATTTGTGACATGGCACATGCTGAAAGTACTTATTATAAGCTGGGAAAATGGTGGCCCTAAAGAGAGGCGCCTGGTCATCAACAATACTCAAACAGGCTGTGACAATCAAATTATGTCTGAGTAAAAGTAATCTAAAAGAAATCATTTGTGTTGACAACAAACAGCTTGACTCTATGCATACACGAGGTGGACCTTTCTACAGTATATTTTCACTTTGCACGTTGTGTAAGACCCTGTAAACAAGCCAGTCGTCCTCATGTCAAAGCAACCTTCAGTGGACCGATTTTATGAGGATGAAGCATAATTATCCTCCAGGACACGGAAAAAGGAACAGAACTCCATGAGAGTGACCCACCCTCAGCAGTCTGGTAAACCAGTATTTTCCAGTTCAGTGTCAGCAATAGCAGATGTTAAGTTGGAGTGTGCATCTCTCTCAGTTGCGAACCCAGATGGGTGGTTGCTTCTTGGTCCGTCTGGGTAAGAGCAACAAGCTATCCAGCAAGACTCAGACACTGCGCTTGACAAACGTTAAGGGGACTACAACAACTACAACACTTGTTTATAACATTTGAATTAATATGAACAGGCAATTGCATTTAGATTGCAGTTCGAAAAAGATAACCATGCTGTGCATCACATAATTGCATGCACCGGAATGTGCTTTCCAGCAGCAACCATGACTAGAATCAGCGCAGACTATTCGGATGTGATGGTACTCCTCATGGTTGTGAATAGTTTTAAAAAAGACAATGATTAACCTACATAGTCCATTTCTATTCCTATGTATTGTAGAGGAAACTTAAAAAAATGACAACTTAGATTTTCTTTAGCCAGGAAAACTATTGAATATGAATTAATATTCTTTTTTTCCCTGTACACAGGGTCGCGGGGGCCTGGAGCCTATCCCAGGACACTTTAGGGCACGAGGCTGGGTTCCAATCCACACTCATTCACACACTAGTGGCAAACTGGGAGAACAGACCCAAGATGGGATTAGAACCCACACCCTAGAGGTGCAAGGCGACAGTGCTAACCACTACACCGATTATTCGTTTAATATTAGTAATTCAATAAATATTGTTTATACCCATTCTGCTCTATATCTGTTTATTTATTCACTGATGGATGAAGCAAGCTGTTTTAAAGGACAGAGGATTGTAGTGGGAGTCAGTAGAAAATGCCTCATGGAACAGGTAAGAGGGCTCCTTAGCAGAATTTTGGAATGGTAGGTCTTGCTCTGGTTCCATGGATTCATCCTGGTGTCACCAAGTTCTGAACCAGAAAGAGAAATGGAGAGAGCGGGCAAACGTTGCTTCTCTGCTTACAACAGTTGGCTATAAAGAATGGCTATTTGATTTACCATAACCTATATTTTTTCTCGAAACTGAAATGAGTCTGGCTATTGTCCTCTGATGGCTCTCATCATGTTTTTTGTTTGTTTGTGTTTGTTAATTGCTCGATTCTGTAAGAACACTATAGACCATTGTGAATGAAAACTCCAGCAAAGAGCAGGTGTTTCTAGTAAAAGAACTCAGCGAGTGTATAATCCTAATTAGATCTATTTCACTGCCAGGCTGTTTCAGTTTCACTTTAAAATGGGATAAAGTACAATATTGAGAAGCACTGTACATACAGTACATTTAGTTTCGTTGATAATGGATCAGAGATGAAACTTAAAAAAATAAATAAATGTACAGCCGTGTCAAAATGTGCCTTTAGATATGTCATGCCTGGATTTATTTATCCATTTTGTTGGCTTATGGAGGAAAAGGCAACGGCTGGGGGCCCCTTCTGCATCTGGATTCACTGTTGGCCTAGACAATGAGACAAGCCTGTTTTTCATGTTCCACATCTGTATACAGTTAGCTAGTTGAGAGCGACGATATGCACCATATTTGTTCAAATCACACTGGTGGCCATGGGATGGTTAAAATAAGCCTGTATTTATATTCTACTGTAAAAATATTAGATACTTGATAAAGCAATAACGCCACCATCTGTTCTAAATTGGGCTACAACTATTACGGTAGGCTGTTATGGAAAGGCTTTCCTACTAAACCTGGTGCAAGAATTGATAAAATAAATCAACTTATTTAACGCACTGGTGCCTTGCACCCCCAGGGTCTGAGTTCGATTCTCGTCTCTGTGTGCATGGAGTGTGCATGTTACTCCGGTTTCCTCCCACAGTCCAAAGTCGTGGAAGTTTGGTGTTCCCACTAATTGGCGTTCCCACAATGTGTGAATGAGTGTGTGAATGTGTGTGCACTCTGCGATGGATTGGCAACTTGTCCAGGGTGTACCCCGTCTCATGCCCTAAGTCTCCTGGGATAGGGTCCAAGGCCCCCCATGACCTTTAATACAGGATAAAGCGGTATACATGATGAGTGAGTGAGTTTATTTAACCTACAAGAATTTCTTTTTGTTTTTAATTAATAAGCATAAACAGAATTCTACCGATATTTTTAATGATCAATAAGGACTTGTTGTTAAGGCTCATTTTAATAGTTAAACATCTGCATTTTACAGAGCTGTCATACAGGCCGAATGAAAATGATTAAGCGAGTAAAAATATATATATATATATATTTTTCCAGCATATGGATAATTATACATATAATTTAAATGGCCATGGTGCTGTGATTCGGCCTGTACACATGGAACCACTAATATTAAGTGAAATATTTCACAACGGCACAATTTCTTTGTTTGTTAAAGAATGATATGGAACCTTACGCAGCATGGTGGCTTGATGATTAGCACTGTTGCCTCACAAATTCAGGATTGGGGG
Source organism: Clarias batrachus (assembly GCA_003987875.1). Lineage (NCBI taxonomy): Eukaryota > Metazoa > Chordata > Actinopteri > Siluriformes > Clariidae > Clarias > Clarias batrachus. The sequence continues at coordinate 186,673 of QMIH01001070.1, forward strand.
TTTGAATCTCAGTTCCAGACAAGTCCTTCGTCTGGGGAGTTTGCATGTTCTCTTTGTTCTTGGTACAGTAAGTTTCCTCTGTGTACTCCAGTTTGTATTCCAAATACATGCACTGTATGTTTATTGGAATCTCCAAATTGCCTCTAGCATATACAGAAAGTGTGTTCTTGTATCCTGTGATGGGTTGGCTGCATCCAAGGTAAATTCTCTGGGATAGGCTACAGGTGCTCCATGATGTAAAAAGAATCAACAGTATAATATATATGTCCAATATAATGGACGGATGGACTATTTAACAATTTACATGGGGGGAACATGCAAACTCCAAAAACACAAACCCAATGTGGGAAGCCTTGACGCTGGAGATGCAAGCCCATATAGTGCTAACCATTACACCACCATGGCACCAGGAACTGTCTCATATATTGGAAATATATTCATACTTAATAATATTCATTCATCGATCCATTCAGGAATCTCAGTAGTCCAACCAGGGACGGTGGAGGACAACAGTAACCACTGTATTCATGCCCATTTGTATGACCTCCGGTCAACATTCACACGCCCATTTGCACACTGCAGACAATTTGGAATTGGGAATGAACTTATTCTGCATGTCTTTGGCATGTGGGAGGAAACCAGAGAACCCGGAGGAAACCCTAAAGCCCATGGAGAGCATGCAAACTCTATGCACACAGGCCTGACATGGATTAACTATTGCTATGAATAGTTATTCATTCATCTTTCACCCTCTTTTATTCATTATCTTTTACTACTCTTGAATTTTTAAATTTCATTTCATTTGTATAGCGCTTTTTACAATGGTCATTGTTGCAAAGCAGCTTCACAGAATCAAATCTGAAATGCTGAATGTATATATAGTAAATCTTTGGAAATAAAAAGCAAGCAGACTGTAGTTCATGCATTCAAAAAAAAAAAATGAATTGAAATTATAAAGCCATTCGGACCTTTTATATGAGATGACAATCCAAGTTGGCCATCTGGCTTTTCCTATTCAAAATATACCAGTGGTTACGAGCTGAATGGTTTTCCCGATCACAATACTGAGTCATTCATTCAACAGGCCAAGGTACCACAACCCTGATGGAGCCTTTGTCGTAACTCCTGCCCAGAAATAGCTTTGTCCCTTTTTATTTTCAGTCCTTCTTTCTGATTGTGCCACTATAATTACACACTTGGATCGATCGAGGACTCTCCTGTCTCTTTCTTTCTGTACCACTGCCTGGGCTGGACCTCACCCACCCATAACCACAGCTAGAACCTCTGTGGTTGGCTTGTTAGGAGAAAAGAGAATTACAGAGACCAGCAGCATGAGATCATAATCCCGGACTCAGGGACAAAATTCATGTGTTTTCATGCTTTTATGAATCCAAAGCAGGATAAAGAAGCAGATCTAAAGTTATGGCGGGCATAGTATGATTCAGATTGCATCGTTAAATCTGGTTTTGCACACCATAACTTTATGCCTGCTCCCAATCCTGCTTTGGATTTGACTTCATCCTGACATGAATTCCAAGCTACCAAACTGACAGACACGTCACACTTTCACTCTTCTGGCTCTCAGATACTCTCGTCCGCAAATCATCAAATGCACAAAGTGTGTGGCAACTGCAAAAGCCTCCATATGATGCTGTATCGAACGCAAATTTCCTCCTCACTTACTGTAGGAGTGTGAAAGTGCGAGGTGTTGAGGTGTTTGTCAGTTTGGTAGCATGAGGTCAGGCCTAAACATGGCACTTTCGCCCTGGTAAAAACACAAAGTGACCCCTGGTGAGAATACCTTCACTTTACGACCGGGTCTTCTAACAGCTTTCAGGTGCTAAACCTGAACAGAACCTAATCCTTCAATGTTGTCTCAGATGTCCTGAAGCAATAAACCAGCAGTAAATCTCTGTATTAACTTTCAGACCCTTGTAGCAACAGGTCATAAAGTGAATTTTTCCTAACGGCAGGAGTAAAAGTGATACCTACAGTAGCTGAGAGCAGGCGTCACATACTGGATCATCAAATGCTGGATCAGAAGGGTTTCACCAAGGCACAAAAGGTCGTTAGTGACTAATATATTACCTGAAACTCTTTAATGAGGATGTGAGTTCTTGACTTTTTTCCTTTCCAAGCTTATTTTTGAAAAAACTCATGGAAAAAAGCTTATATTTGATGTCTTATCTTCCATCTGGTCAATAAGGATGTCAGTTTTTTTTGGTTTAGTTCTGAAGAAACATAACATTAGTTGATGCAACAGACAGATTAAGAAATTAGCGGTTAAGTCAATCCAGCGTCCGTGCAGCATTCAAGTCGGAGAATTTTATTCTTTGTGGTTTTACCATGACATGACAGGCTGCCTTTCCTTATCATATAAATGTCCAGAGAGAGAAAAACAAGTTGCTGGTAACAACAGGAAGTAACAGTTTAACACTTGTGCTGAGTCAAATAACCTTTCGTGAACGTTCCAAATCAAACTGTGGGATAAGGGAGTATAACTTCATTCCGTAGCCCTTAAAGCTTAGAACATTTTAGCAATGATTTCTTTTTGCAGTTTTTTGAATAATCATATAGTGACTTTTTTTTTCCCCTCACAAAAATTGGGTCAAACAGGTAAATAAAAATTTTTTTAAAAAGCTAATTTTCCAGAGTCATTACCATATATTCCAGTAGTGGTAAAATTGACCCTTTATTTATTCTTAATTTTCCCCCCCAGATTTTCTTTCTAATTTAGTCGTGTCCAATTCCTCCCTGTCACTAGGGGGCTCCACATTAAGGCTACCACTCAGCCGGGAGGGCCGAAGACTATCACGTGTTTCCTCCGAACCAGCCGACCGCATCTTTTCGAACTGCTCGCTCACACTTGGAGGACAGCGCTATCCGCTCCTTCGCCCCTGATTGGCTGTAGAGCCGTGATTGATGTGGGAGCACTAAGTACCTCTCATCCTTCCCCTCTGAGAGAGCTCGGCCAATCAGCTCTCTCTAGGCCTCCTAGAGGAGGTTACAGCATCACCCGGGAATCGAACTCGCGATCTCCGGATGATAGGGCGAGCGCTTTACCAATACGCCACTCAGAGTGCCGCTTGAGTTTTATGGGATTCATTAAGTATAATAACACCTTAGTATGAAAATCTTTAAAAAAGTAGCAGCAATAACGCCACACTTTTAATTTCTTAATTAAGGTAATGGTAATTCATTTATATTAAACGTTTAAGTCTTCTGCAGAGTATCACATCAATCCGCTAGACAGAAGAAAAGGAAACAGTCAGAGCGTTGTCATGACCATGTGCTGTATGTCAATAGCCTTCTCCACCCAGTGGTGTGTTTGCACAGATGTTTGCCAAACCTTCTTTCTTTTCTTGAGAATTGTGTCACTTTTACAGAAAAAAAAAAAAAAACGGTTCACATGCTGAATCCAAATGCTGTGTAAACCAGCAACCTTAAACAATGGCATACTTTGGATTCTTTTGATCTCCTAGACGTCCTGGAATGAACTCAGTCATTATCATTTTGTGCCTTTAATCAGTTTTCTTCTGGATTTGGAAAGCAGCATACAGTACAAAAGGTCCTTTTCTTTTCCGTGGACTACACGTCTTGCACGTTTTGCTCGGTCTCACCCTGTTGCCCTCCGTGACCGAGTCAGAATGTATAATTTAGGTAAAGTCCATAAGTCAGGGAAGTATAAACATCAGGAATCCTGCAATTTGGGAAAGGCATAACAAACATTCATCATCACGGGGCCACAGACCAGAGGCGTCATGCTTTTTTTAAGCTAGGGATGAGAATTGATTTATTTATTCATTTATAATGTTATTGATTATTTTCCTTTAACAACATGTATTATGATTTATTCCTTGCATGGACTAAATGCTCTGATGCGAGCAATTTGCTTTATCTGATGGAGAGCAGTCAAGTGTGTAAGAGATTATCTACATGTGTTCAGATGTTTCCTTCACCCTGTAATAGTAGTCAGAAATGGTCTGTGACTAGTGTATAAATACACTTAACCTTGTAGCTAAAAGACATTAAAAGACTTTTAATCAGGTGAACCGATCACGCCGGGACGTTTGGTAGTATTAACTACTACTATGTGTGCCTGCAGCCCACATGTTCGCCCAGCACCATTTACTCGAGAACAGACAACCTGCTTGCACTGCCAAATTTCTTTTTGCTTGCTGTTCTCAGGGGACATAGAATGATTAACACCTTCTGGCTGCCTTGGTTAAACAGATGAGAACAAACATCAGCTGCGCGAGCAAAGGGAGGCTCGGGATAGGCTCAGGTTACCAGCAGATGCAGGAAAAAGATAAGACCTGTTTAGAAATGGGTTTGAGTGGGGTGTTCTTACATTAGGGACATGAGATGCTGTTTAGAACGTGACATCATTAGTGTCAGTAATGTATGAAAGGGTATACAAGTCCATAATACACACTTGCATAATTTGCACAGTTCACAGTGTATATATTTCTTTTATTCATTTATTCTATTTTATGCTTATGTTTTTTTTACTTTTTTAGCATCATTCATTCATTGTGAGTCCTTGATAGGTTGATAGGTGTGCCCTGTATTGTGCATTGGATTCCCTACGCCCTCAGAGATCCTACACGGGAAACGTTGCACTGTATAGATGGATGAATTATCAGGGTTTCTTTTTAGTAATGTGCTTTGTTTACATGTTCAACCCCCACCACTGCCAAGCAGACACTGTGAAGCTAAATGATATGTCTTCTTTTTCAATAGGACTACCCTTTATTTGAAAATAAAGATTTTTTTTTTTTTACATTTTCAGGCAAGCAGAGCACCTGGAGATGTTTTTCCATGTGCCCTCAGCTGCATAGCTCAAACAGTTTCCTTATCAGAGTGTGAACAAAAATATCACAGTCACGGTTCAGGTTAAGGTCAGAATGCGCTGAGCAACACAGTGATTCACAGATTTCATTGCTAGTTTCTAGAATTTGCACTAAAAGTGATATGTTAAGCCATCATTTGTCACACATACATGACTGCACAGTGAAATCCTTTTCTTTGCATGTTCCAGCTTGTTAGGAAGTTGGGGTCAGAGCTCAGAGTCAGCCATGATATAGGGCTCCCCTGGAGCAGAGCTTGAAAAACTCCAGATCAGTATTTCAGAGCCTTCACACACTGATCTACCATTTACAGGTCTAGCCAGCATAAAAGCAATATGGTTACATTCACATTCTTAGGCTTAATGTCTCCTGCACATGGTGGTGGAGACATTGTGTTTTTTGAGCTCTCTGTGTGCACTGTAGGTGTGTGACTCCTGTACTGTAAGTGCATTATCTAAAACATTTTTGCTTGAGTGTAGGACCAGCAAATGCAAGGTTTAGATTTTGGAATTGTTTATGAAAGCACATGCTATAAAATGAAAAGGTCACAGATCAAGTGCAAAAATTGTTTTCTTCAATAATTCTGCACTGCCTGTTCCAAAATAAAGTTGATGTTTAGGTTTAAATATGCACATATTTTAATGTTTTGGATGACATATCCAACATCAAGCAAAGAAAACAACTAAGGAGCTTGCTGAAATTTTTGGGTTCCTGTCTGACCTAGAATACTAGTACAGAATCACTCACTCACTCACTCATCATCTATACCGCTTTGTCCTGTGTTCAGGGTCACAGGGGGCCCGGAGCCTATCCCAGGAGACTTAGAGCACGAGATGGGGGACACCCTGGACAGGGTGCCAATACATCGCAGGGCAATGTGGGAACACACTACACACTACAGGCAATTTTGGGAACACCAATTAGCCTAATCTGCAGGTCTTTGGACTGTGGGAGGAAACCGGAGTACCCGGAGGAAACCCACCAAGCACGGGGAGAACATGCAAACTCCATGCTCACAGAGACGAGAATCGAGCCTGGCCGGGAATCAAACCCGGACCCTGGAGGTGCTCACTGTGCTAGCTTCTGAAGGCAGTAATCGCATCTTCGGTGGTCAGGTGTAGGCTCAGCAACGTTATGTGGCAATAAAATGAACATCATAGCAAAAAGTTAATGCAGCTCTGGACTTAAACACATGTTGTGATGTTGCAAAAAGTTGTCGAAACAATGGCATGGTGAATGCGTGCTGTAATCTAAGATAAATGTGGTTTAGCTAAATATTTGTTATGTGGTATATTCACCCGCATGTAGTGTGTTTACCAGTCCATGTGAACTCAAAGCACAGCTTCTAGCTATAGATCTATAACCCAGGTCTGTTTGACAATCCATCAGAAGGTCTTTTTAGTGCAACATCAACAGTAAGTGATTAAATAGAGTTTGTATTTAAGCTGTTTATAGTTTGGCATTAATCTAAACACGGTCAAGGTACAGGGTATTTCAGGCATACAAATTAGTCTGAGGCAAAACAGTAAGGTTTGCATTATTTGAACAAAAGTGGATGCAAACAGCAGGCACAGTTGTTTTGCCTTGCTGAAATTTGGAAAGGACCTGACTTGACATGATTATTATTTCACACACACACGTATAATGTTTCCTTTGAGTGAATGTGTTCCTAGGTTTATGTCTATGATGAAACCACATGCTATAAAGTTTAACCATTATAGATTCATAGTAATAATTCTTTTGTCATTCCATTCAACATGCAGCAATCACTTGACAACATGCACACAGCCATCACATCCTTTCTTTTTTTTCTTTTTCTTTCTTCCTTTTTTTCTTTCTTCCTTTTTTCTTTCTTTCTTTTTTCTTTTTCTCTTTCTTTTTTCTTTCTTTCTTTCTTTCTCTTTCTTTCTTTTTTCATTTTCTTTCTTTTTTCTTTCTTTCTTTCTTTCTTTCTTTCTTTCTTTTTTCTTTCTTTCTTTCTTTCTTTTTTATTTTTCTCTTTCTTATTTCTTTCTTTCTTTTTTCTCTTTCTTTCTTTTTTCTTTTTTTTTCTTTCTTTTTTCTTTCTTTTTTCTTTCTTTTTCTTTCTTTTTTCTTTCTTTTTCTTTCTTTTTTCTTTCTGTCTTTTTTCTTTCTTTCTTTCTTTTTTTCTTTTTTCTTTTTCTCTTTCTTATTTCTTTCTTTCTTTTTTCTCTTTCTTTCTTTCTTTTTTTCTTTTTCTCTTTCTTATTTCTTTCTTTCTTTTTTCTCTTTCTTTCTTTTTTTCTTTTTCTTTCTTTCTTTTTTCTTTCTTTTTTTTTAAACAGTACCTGGTACCTAATCATAGCTTAAATAAACATGCCTGAAATTCCACTTTAAATCCCACCTTGCCTTTGGTCCTGTCCAGTTTTCTCAGTACAGCTGTGGGTAGAGCTTATGCGCTGTACCGACAATGTGAAAAGGAACCTTCACCCACATTAAAATTGTGAATAATGATGCTGTAATGTAATGGAGAAACCATAACTCTGGGGAGTCAGTTACTAACTTTAACTCTAGACTACTGAATGGATTATGTATTGGGTCAGGATTCAGACAGAGCGGTAAAATCGTCTCAGTAGGCATATGGCTGCAATACTACAAAAATACAACAGCTGGGTCTGGTGAACAGTGAGGCACTAAGAAATATTATCCATTACATCTGAAGCAATCTGTTTTTATACCGGCCACTGTTGTATTATAATCGTAAGTCAATGCCCATTTAAGGAAAAAAAGCAAAAAAAACCAAAACAAAACGGTTTGTTCAAACTGGAAATGTCCTGGCTGGTTCAGCCATTCTCAATCTATTATTATTTTTTCGGGAATGCAAGTAAAAATTCCCCACCCTTTTTAATTCTATTTATCCAGGCCCAAAACAACGTGACGTGCCTGCTTCCACAGGTCTTAAGAGTGTTGATCAAATTAACAATATCATTACGTTAATGATATTTTGATGAGTTTTCCGGCTAATTTTAAACTAATCAGCGTTGATGCTTTAAACATTACTTAATTATGCAAAATTTTATACTCAAAGTCTGAGACGAATCAGATGAGTGATGGTGTTTATAATTAATAGTCACACCGAGCAGATTTGTGAAGATTGGATTAAAACTACTAATTAAAATAATTGAAAATGAGCTTCTGTTTCCTCATCATTAAAATCTCTTGAGTGTAATGTCTGTGGTCGGTTATTTTTAAATGTGCATGAGAGGAACAGATGAAAATATCAAGCTGAGACAGGGCAGGGATGGTGGGGTCTTTCCTCACTGGAACAGGAAGCGCGAGCTAGTTCAAAAAGAAAAAAAAAAAGAAGAAAAAAAAAAAAGAAGAAATGAGATATACAGAGTTTGGTAGAGGCCCTGATCCAGAGTGACGTAATAGAGGAGTTTTAGATATTTGGAATGCTGAAACTGTTTTGGAAAGGAGCTATAACGGCAAATAAAACAGTACAAGATGGAAATGAGTTCTTATTTAAATGCGTAGTGATGCGTTAGACCTTGAGATAGCAAAGCCCTAGGACTTCCACTGCTAATAACCGAGTTATTTAAACAGCCAGGGGACGTTTCAGTGATCTGCCAGAACAGAGACATGTCTTTATCCATAGTTTCCCTGAATTTTAAAAAGAAAAAGAAAAAAAAAAATGCAGGTCCAGTCCAGGTATTCTAGCGGCTCTATGGGTGTGTGATGGAAATCATCAACGCTTTCAACAAGGTGGAGTGTGGTCCACATATTCACGAGTGAGCGTTTGAAATCAGATGCAAGCAACTACAAGGAGCACGACTCAATATCTGGATGCTCTTAAAATTGGTCTATAAAGAATACTACAGTTCATACTAATAAAATATATTTAGCATGCATCATTTCTCTTTGTTATATATAACAGAACCTTGATGCTGTGTGTTTTTTTTTTATATGTTGTACTCCAGATCATATAAATAAATAAATAAATAAATAAATAAATAAAGAGTGGCCATGGATGTGAACCTTGAGTCACTGGTGGAAAAGTGCTCTTTATACTAAATACTAGTTTACAAGGGACAGTCAAGTTAAACCGGGACTTTTGATTGTCCATAATAACATTAATAATATTAATAATATTACAAATAATATTTTTGAGAATAAAAATTCCCTTTATTTCTCTATGTAATCCCCTACTATACTAATACACTTATGCCAGTGTTTCAGTAGTGCTTGGATACCATCAAGGTAGAAAGTTTTCTAAGTACTGTACGCCCGGAGCCGTGATTCATGGCCTCCCAGGAACTCCTCCTTTAACGGCTCAAACATGTGGAAATGAGGTCAGGACTGGACGGGGAATGTGGCTATAACTCCCAGCTGAGTTGCTGTAACATGCCAGTGGTGTTGGTGAATGATTGTGTGTACAGTTCCCACAGACAGATGCGTCTCTTCTGCAAGTTGATGACAAGTTATCCATCAATTTTCAAGGATCGGGCATTCAACGCCGTGAATGTTCATGCTAACGAGTGCAGTGTGCTCCCAGCCACCTCTGCCAAGATTGAACACACAAGTTAAAATAGTTCTTTACAAAGAACCGTTCAAATGTTTAACTGTGGCTAAAGGTCTCATTACCACAATGTGCTTGAAGTCGTATGTAAATATAAATCTTTTTTTTTAGACCTTTATTTAGAAGAATTTTAATAATTTACATAATAAAAATGTATTTACTGTACATCACAAGTCCTGGTTTGACTCGAACAGCTCTTGAATGTAACAGAATTAGATGTGGTGTCATAATTGCTCAATTCAAGTTGGAGGTAAAATTACTTTGAAATGAAATGATAGTGACTGGTATGTTTTTATATGAACAGTTATTTTTTTACCTAAATTAATACTTTAAATAATTAACTTATTTAATTTATATTATAATTATATGTATTAACTACTGGATTACTGTATTAGTCTAACTAGGCATTAGCAAGGAAACAGGCAGTAGACATAGTGCCAACTGTGTGCATGTGTAGCATGAGTAACATCAAACCAGCTGACATTAACATCATTCTTGTTAGTTTATTTTTCTTACATCTGTGAACATCTGGATGCTTGAAAACAATATGGTTGGATGCAAAAATGAAATGATTGTTTTCTATACTTAGTCCAATTAAAGAGTAAATGGAACCAAGTGTAGCAGTTAATTCAGGTATGTTCAATGTGAAATCACCATATAAATAACATTGTTTTTACAGAGTTTAAATTGCAAATCAGAAGAAAACCCGTCAAATCCCATAAGGTTGGAAACTATTACTGACGCTGGCTTTCATTGCTTTACACTCAGAAGGATGGTTTGCAAATAGAAGAAATTTATCACACTGGGTGTCCTGCAAAGACCAGCACAAATGACATATGCTGGAATCCTTTAGTTTATTGCAAAATGAAAGTTTTTGGAAGTTCTTAGAAACCAGTTTAAAAAAAAAAAAAAAACGTACAGTAAGCAGTGCTCAGTAAAGATGTGAGTCAAAACCTGAAACTTTTTTTTTTTTATACAGAGTACAGAAAGAAGCTTACAGAAACAGACGTGAAGTAATCGAATGTCAGTCTAGACAAATTTCCTTCATTAAACTTAAAAACTATGATTGCAAAGTGGCTTTACAGAAACCCAGATGTGGATTTGGGTCTGGGTATCAAGAGTGACCCTGGTGAAGAGGTGTCCCTATGTACAAATATATAACCAGTGGGCACCATCGTCTGGGTGACGCCGAATAGTGAGATCATAGTGCGATCACAAATCATTATGGTATAGGTATAGAAGAATAAACACTAATGGCATAAAGTGTGTTTACATGATTTCTGTATGACCAGATTGTAAATAGGAGTCATGAGAAACACCACACAGCCTCTATGATTTTAGCAGAAGTTCAAAATCTTCATAAGGTCATCATGCAAGGAAACAGGCGAGCTTACTTAAATATACAGTAGATATAGTGCCAACTGTGTGCATGTGTAGCATGAGAACATCAAACCAGGTGACATTGACATAATTCTTGTTAGTTTATTTTTCTTACATCTGTGAACATTTGGATGCTTGAAAACTTTCTATACTTAGTCCAATTAAAGAGTAAATGGAACCAAGTGTAGCAGTTAATTCAGGTATGTTCAATGTGAAATCACCATATAAATAACATTGTTTTTACAGAGTTTAAACAGCAAATCAGAGGAAAACTCGTCAAATCCCATGAGGCTGGAAATCAAGATCAAGGTACACACTTACAGTAGAAAACAAGTCAACATCGTGAAACACTAAGGAGTTATTCTGTTTATCTGGAAAGTAGTTGTCAACATTATTTCTGGAGGACAATAACCCTACATATTTTGTGTTTTCCCTGCATTACCACACCCACTTTAATTAATAAAATGCTGGTAATTAGCTGATTAGTAAAACTAGGTGTGCTGGAAGCTGAGAAATCACTTGAATGTGCAGGGCAGAGCTAAAAACCACTGGTCTAGGATAATTGACCTGTGGAGAATTAAACAGGAGATTTTTATAGAAACATTATTCACATAAATATCCTAATATGTTTTTCAATAATGTAATAAATGTCTATGTAGTTTGTTTATTATTATTATTATTATTATTATTATTATTATTATTATTATTAATACTAATAATAATAATGCATAACATATTGAAATTATAAATGTAGAAAAACTGTCTATATTAATATTAACAAACTTTAAAGTATTATAGTCATGAGAATTGCCAATTTCAATGTCATTCTAAAATAATAAAAAAATTATTTTAATTGTTTACAAAAATCCTGTATATGTGCATTACAAACCTTTATACTTGAATTTATTGGATCTTATTTCTGTATACCCATTATTGTTTGGAATTAAGCCTCTAATTAAGTAAAATGCAGAATCTTAGATGTTTTATCTGTATGTAACCTGTTATTTATAAGGAATCTCCGGAGTGAGTAGTTTATAATAGTTGCTGGTTAAATTTGTATTTGCATAAGTTTATATATCATATCAAATCAATATATTGTCTTCATTTATTTTTATTTATGTTTTCCACCTTTATAGTCACTGGACAATACTTCAAGGCTACAGCACTAATAGACCTCTTTTGAGGACATTATACAATAGAATAGTAAATGTAACATTGATTTTAAAAACGTAAAATTACACAGTATATATATATATATATTTGAAAACTACTTCAGGGTAATATGACGACATATTGTGTGCTATTCCTAACTTACACTAAATGCACTGATGGTAGCAGGTCGTTTCCAATTTGATACAAGCAAATCAAGCCAACCTGTGATCAGTTTGCATTTATTCTTCACCCTATAAAAGAAAACAAACCATTCTAATAGATTTGTTACATTTCTCAGTAACAGAACTGTCAAGCTTTATTAGGTGCATAAATCATTAATTATTTCCTAGACAAACATTATTGCATCACTTCCACTGTCCTCAACATGCATGACTGCAAATCTATAATTTACTGATTCACTCCGCCTCCCTCTTTTTCCAGTGTGGACACATAAACCCTGGACTTTGTTAGATTAATTCCTCTGGCTCCTGACCCTGGTGGACACAAACTCACTTCCCATCATTAACAGAGAACCACAGATCTGTTTGAGAATTCAGCATCCAGTTGGTATTGGAAGCTTTGCTTTGTAGGAATAAATGCCAAGAATCCTAAAAGTCTAAAACAGTCCTAAAACAGACCAGAAAAACAAGTAAGATCTAACAACCCTCATCCCTGTTAAAATTCGGCTTCAAGTGACATTGGTTTAAAATTATACTGTCTGCCATCTTAAACTCTTAATTGGCTTAATGAGCACACTCCAAGGTAACGTGTAATCACCAGCACCATAAAGTGACCCAACACCATTCATTAAATTACAAAAAAAAAAGAAACGTCTCAGGAGAGATGCTTATCCCATCTGCTTCACAAATGTATCATGGTTTTTTTTTTTTTTTTTGGATGGGGGGAGTTTATACTAGAGTGCATACTTAAGTTTGCTCAAAAATACCTGGGTGAAGATTTCATTGACCCAAATTTAATCATCTTTGAACAGATGCCATGGAAGATTTCGGGAATGCCCTCTCAGACTAACAATGATGAAGGTCAGAGAAGCCAGCAAACATTTAAAAAGAGTTGCAGTATCAACAACAACAGTTACAAACAGAGTGATGATGATGAATCCCTGGACTGCAGGTACTATATACATAAAATCACGCTGGAGAAACCTCGCCACCCAATGAGTTGAATGGTGCAGGAGGAACCAAGTCTAAGTAAAGTACTATATAACCAAATGTTTAAGAGAATAAAGGTGAGGTCTCCACTTGTGAAGTCCCCAGTTTACTAACTACTCTGGGATCCCAAATACTGTTAAACAAAAATGTGGTGTTGATTTGCCCTTGATCAGTGCAATTTGGTCCCACAGAAAAGCCCAATTTAGCTCAAATGGCTGAAAAAAAAAAGTCTGGCCATGATACAAATAAATAAATAATCTGAATAAACTGTGTACCTCAGCTGACTGCATATGGTTTTTAGCAGTCAAAGAGTTCATGGATGTTGAACGGGCCTTCAGGTTCTCCAGATCTCAATCCAATCCTGTTCTCCGATGACATGCGACTCCAGTTACAAGATAGTTCAGGACTGAAATTCCTTCAAACAAGCAGCATGTACCCGAGCATCCAATAACAAAAGTGGACTCCATATTAACTTAAACGCATCTCCTGTTATACTGAACTTCCAGCCTCCTAACACTCAGCAGATCAATCCCTGTTATCTGTTATCACCCAAATGATGATGGGTTCCCCGTTGAGTCTGGTTCCTCTTAAGGTTTCTTCCTGTTGTCATCTCAGGGAGTTTTCCCCTTGCCATCAACACCCTTAAAATGGAAATCATTTCCATATTTTTTGGATTCTGTAAAGCTCTGCTTTGCAATAATGACCATTATTAAAAGCGATATAAAATATAAAAATTGAACTGCAATGTCTGGGTGGAACTGAAATGATGGTTATAAAAGTTAAAAGTGAAGAACATAAAGGTTTTCTGGCAGCATCAGTTGGATCAGCCTACATTACACCAGTGACCTGATTATTTCCATTATTCCATCGTCTATGGAATGCATTAGCCTCAAAATTTTGAAGCTGGAACCTCATTCAAAGATCAAAGATCAGGAAATCAATCATCAATTAAGTATAGCTGGCATTTTCCTACATGATATTTTTTATTAGCTTTCATTCTTTATGTTTAGCTCTTGGTTATGGTAATTGTTCAGGCCAAGAAATCTTCAGTGAAATGGGGTCCTAAACTGGGAATTTGAATTACGCAGGTGTTTCATATCAAGGGTACTTTATCAGGAAAGTGTGAAATGCATTAATCAAAAAGCTGCTTCAAAAGTTATAATGCTGCTCCTTAACCAGAAATGCTAAATTTCCATTTAACATGTACAAGATGCACAATAAAAAGTACTTTTGTGGCTACCACTCTGACCAAGAAAGCTAATGCTTAGGATAGTTTTCTGTATATATTTGCCCTTTTGCTTGACTTTTACTTGAGACCTTCTGTACTTGGAGACTCATTTCTTTGCGTTTCTTGATGCTTCCATGTGCAGCCCCTAAAATTTGCAGCGCCCAAATATCGTTCTTGTTTCAGTAGATATGGGTTTCAAGAACGGCTGCTGTGATCATAAATTACTGGAATGTTAATCACAATCTGCTCATTTTAATGCCCCTATTTCTGTTTGTACACAATACCTTTACTTAATCCTATTATCTGCTCTAACGCAAAAAAAGAAAGAAAGAACAGGGTCCATTTTAAATGTCATGGTTTCTCCTCTTCATAGTCACCTCTAGTTTGTTTATTAAAGATCTAAGTCTACATCTGGGATTCGGTTTAGCTGGATATGAATCGATCATTTCCAGACTTGGTTTTAGATGCCCCAATAACTCCCTAACCTCATGTATGTACTGTAGGCGTGAACCTGATGAGGTGATACTCTTGGGTCAGTGTCTACTTCCCATTTTTTTGTAGAGATTTGAAGTTAGATGATGGATTGGGAGGATGCAATTTTTTAACAAGCTTCTCACTGATGATATAAAAAAAAAAACAGGCAGATTTACTTAGGCTTTTTTTGTTGCATTTTAATAGGTTACCTAATGTAATTCTGCCATGGGAGTGATGGCTCACACAAGGCTCTGGGTTGCTCAGGGTCAGGGGTTCGAGCCTCGCCACAACGAATTGGAATTGAAACAAATTCCATAAATTTAACTATTAAAATTTACATTGGATAAATGAATTAAATTGGTGGGCTGTGACAAGATCTGATGTGGTGACAAGTAGAATAAATTGCCAATGAAAATGGAAACATGGGCATTCACATCACAACTTATATTTGTCTTGGAAACAAATTTCCATCATAAGCCGTAATCAGAATTTAAAAGCGTAATCAGGCTGATTTCTTCTCTATGTCTAAATCCATTAATTATTACAGTAATCTGTATTATTTCAAATTTTAAAGTTTTTAAACTGACCTAGATGGAATTTTACATGGAAATACTACAGTATGTAAATATTACCTGTCCCTCCAAACTGCAATCACTCGATGATATTTCTATACAAGCTTATGTATACTACAATTCAATGCCTGTAAAAAAAAAAAAAACTTGAACAACACATTTTGTAATATTATAACCTGGAACTAAAATGAACCCTTGTCGAATTAGATATTTAGATGAGGTAGGAAGGTTTTTTATTTTATTTTTTATAACATTATAAACACCGTTTTAGTGACCTTAAGTCTTAAACCACAATTGATTTTTGCTCTAATTTTACATTAGGCTTTGTTACTCAGTTCAGGAAATAATTAGGAATAATACTTCCTGTAATAAATTCTGTGATGCCTCACTGTGCTGACACTCAACAGCCGTGGTCTAATCAGTCTAATCTAGGCAGCTAATGGAAGATTTAAAAATTAGGCTAACTGACCACACTTTCCTGGAAAGAAAAAAAAAAAAAAGTTTATTTCCATAGGAACTTATCACACAGGCTTATGATGGCCAAGAAATTATCAAAACAGGTCCAGGAACAGATCTGGTAAAGCCTCAGTCAGCGACCTTGAGCACTGGTGTAAGGGTTATTAAATCCATTATTAAATCCATTATTAAAACATGGATGCAATAATATCCTGTAGTTCTGCGTAGAAAGACAGGCCTGTTAGGGAATGAGTAAAGTAAGAGGTGCAGTAAAGAAACCATTTCATGTCAAATAGGGTAAAAACCTACGGTGCTTTACATTGTAAAGTGAAAGACAATATATCTATGTACACAGATTTGTATTTTTCCCCAAATTATTACATTTTGACCCCCAACTGGTGCTTATATCTAGTTTTATTCTTTCCTTCTCAACAACCTTTGTGCATGTTTTAATCAGCGCTGGTCTGGCGGCTGGTGTAACACTCTCTGCTTAGCTTACTCCAACACTGGACAAAACTCTTAAGACCTTTGAAAGTTGAAAATAAATTATTTCTTTAATAAAAACCTGCAGAACAAGGTAGTGTAAAGACTACAATCAGAATCAACAAGCACAACAAGCATCCATTGAACTACAGCTTTACAGACAAACGGGTAGATATTTAAAGTGCAAGCAAAGTTGCATGCATGTGTACCTGAGTTAAAAAAAAAAAGTGTACATTTGCATTAGAAAAAGGAAAATGGTAAAGTGTAAAGGGAGTTGATGCACATGTTAAACAGGCTGTTGTTGCCCTCTACTGCAAATGGCTGGTACTATCATGAAAAGAGCTTGATGTTGAACGTTAAAATATTGAAAATATGATTAAATACTAATCCACACTGACACAAAAAAATAAATAAATATGACATCAACACAATAGCAAATGTCAAATATATCTTGGAGGTATAATGGCTTCCCAGTGAAGTAAAATTATAAGTATGTTTTGTTTAGTTTTTCATCCAATTACTTTCGAGGATCTGAAAATGCAAAATCTATGAAAACAACATGGCTGCAATTCCTAAACGGATAATGCAAAAATAATTGCTAAACCCCGGGAATTAAAGCTGGAAATGTACGCTTTCATACATCTTGACTGCTGGACATTTCAAATCCACTACAGACGCAAATTTTCAAACATTGTGTCCTTGTCCAGATACTTATGAACCTGACTGTACATTATCCGAAGTTATGATGTTGTTGCTCTCCCAATAACTTTACAGAAGTGTTTTATTCCCCTTAAACCTCAGCATTTGGCCAACAATTACAATCTGTACCAAATAATAAAATCACAACATCAACAATTACATGTTGTTCCTTTGTTAAATAACAATCACATCATCTATGTTAATCAGCCAATACGTTTAAAATGATCATTTGTTCGAAAGAGTCTTGCAGCTAGCCCTACTGTCAGAGCTGCCGTTACAGAGACTGAATCAACAGTGCTGTGGTACAATAAAGAATAAAAGAAGTCATGTAGTTTTATCAAGTCCTATCAACATAAGAGCAAACCTGTATGAGTTATGTTGCAGAGTCGTCCGTTATAAGTTCGTTTTTAGTGATGCATTTGCATGTTTTGTACAACGACGTCACTACACTTTACAATGCACGCTTACAGGGGTCAAATATCTACAGGTACTTCAGGCTGAGCCTAGCAGTGTGTTAGTCGCGTTAGCTCAAAAGCATCATCGCGCATAAGCAAGGATAGGGTGCTATCCAAATTGCACAATGTTTCAGAGAAACAGATTCTGTTTGAGAAGTGGGTCAGGGGAAAAAAAAAAAGTTTTCCTAAATAAAAGAAAAAATAAAATCAAGTACAGTGTATAATTGCTAAATAAAAATCTGTTCTACTGTTTCTGTGAATTTTCTATGTAAAGATACACAGATCAGCCATAACATTATGACTACAGTATAAGTAGATCCCCTCTTTTGCCACCATAACAACAATGACCTGTGTGTTCTGAAACCTTTCTAACACAACCAAAATGGACCTTTTCCTCAATTTGACCTACTGTACACTAGCCCTTCTATTGGATTAGACTACACAGGCCAGCCTTCGCTCCGCATGTGCAACAGTGAGCCTTGGCGCAAAAAAAATCCATGTTTTTCACTTTCAGACACAAGGCAGTAGGTTCCTCTTGATCTGTAAAACTAAATGAAACTATCAGGTTAAGTGAAGTTTAAACATGTCTGCAGTGATAAAGGAACGTTGATCATGTCAGTCACGTTTAATTAACGCTGTGTCGTTTCACGTGTGAGTGAGAGAGCGTTAATGAAGACGTTTGGGACATCCTGTGTTAGAGATTAAACCTGTAGTAAACCTCACAAACTCAAATAAAAATTTGTTTGTTTACATTAAAAGCTAATTAGATACATTTTTGGACCTAGAATTTGATCATGAAAATTAAGCCTACATGTTATTTGTTGGCAAGTACATTGCAAATTATCAAGGCTAACAATTTATTCATATTAATTGTTAATTAGCACAAATGCAATAAAGCTACAGAACCTTCCTTTTTTTTTCTTGCAATGTCTTCTCCCTTTCTTTCAGTTCAAAAATATCTTCATCTTATTTTTATTATTATTATTATTATTATTAACCTTTTTTTGCACTTTTCCTTTCGCTAATAAGCTGTAATTAGTGAAATCAATAAACCTGCTAGCACATAACACCATTTAACAAATTCATCCCAGTCTTCTTTCTGGAACAGACCCTTACTCTCCTGCATTCTGCTCATTTTTTATTCTCGCCCACGTTGCGGTTAGTTGTTCGACTCGAAAAACATGAAGTCCTGTAAAGAAAATAATCAGAATATTTATTACAAAATAAAAAGATATTCAGCAAAAAAGATCTGATTATACTTATTTAAATGCAGTTGATTAAAATGCAAGAAAATTCGAATAAAATGATCCATTTGACAATTCTACTGGATATTTGAAAAAGAAAATCCATGTTTAACATTTCTCACCATTAAAAGGATTAAAGTATTATAAAATATATAAATATATGGTATACTGGCTGAGTTACAGTACAGCACTTTGCATGGCAGATCGAACTTTGCAGACCTGTTTTTAATCAGTTCTCATTTGCAACCAAATACACAGCATGTTTAATTCACTTCCTGCAGCTGATTCGATTTTGAGTCAAATCACTGTAATCAAAACATGATAAAGATCAAGGCCACTCAGCGCTCACCCCAACGTTTAGGTAAATATCTACTAAAAGGCATATTAAAATAAGCAGAGGTAACGAATGTCTTGAAGCACTTCAAGCCCAAACCTAATTAATGGGCTAGTTAAAATGTGCTGGAGGAAGTCCTAAACCCGGCACAGGACTGGACAAGAGAGCCTTAATACTGTACTCACGACGAGGAAGCAGAGTCCGATCATCACCGCTTTCATCCGGACGTCGAGGTCCATGGGGAACTGGATTCCAAAGTTATCCGTGTCTGTAAAGACCTCCCGGAGGAGCCCTGACCACTGTTTACTGATTCTCCCGATGCTCACTTCATCCATGGTCAAAATCTGACATGAGGACATGAAAACAACACAAACGTGATTTATTAGTGAAAATGTTTCACTAGTCTGTATGCATTTGATGAATTCTGTATATAGGGCTTGCTTGATACTCTTTAAAAATATCTCATAAAATAAAGGTCCTACTCCTTAAAAATATGAAGCATACTCCAGCCTGCTGTTTAGATGGATTTAGCAGGAAAAAAAGAAATGTTATGTGCCTGTGTAGTTTTCCATCAAGTGAGGTTACAAAATGCAACAACATGGTTACTCAGCCTGCATTTTCAAGAAAAAGGAGAAATCATATCACATTTGTCCAATTTCTTTACCATAAGTAATCTATTTTTTTCCCCCAAATATAGTACCTTAGCCAATTCTTCCAACCATAATTTCAATTTTTTTTTTTTAGAAATTATGTAAGTGTAACAGAGTTAGAATTGCACTTTGTCAAAATTATAATATTTTCATATTGTATTGGTATTTTTTATTTATTTAAAGATTTTATTTAATATTTGTGAATTTTATCATTTTGAGAACACAGTTTGCAGTCATTCTTATTCATTTTCTGTGGCAATTATAGACCTGCACATCGCCCCTTTTTGTACCTCCTGA